>PVJX010015037.1:0-43490 GCA_004027295.1 Dolichotis patagonum
ACAAGTGTAGATATCTTTTAAAAGCAATTTCTGGCCGGGCGTGGTGGCACCTGCTTGTGATCTCAGCACTCAGAAGGCTGAGGCAGGAGGATCATAGAAAGTTTGAGACCAGCCTGGGCTACAAAATGAGCTCAAGGCCAGGCTAAACTGCATAGTGAGATCCTGTCTCAAAAAGACAAGAGAAAAAGAAGCAATTTCTGATGAGTGAAAAAAAAAGTGGGGAAAGATGCTAAGTGAGGAGGTAATGACAATAATGCAAAGTGAAATCTTAGAAATAGCTGATTGTTCTGGGCTAGCACGATTAGTACACTCTTGATCCAAAGGACAGCCTCTCTTTTGGTGGATCTTAAGGAGGAAAACAACTCACCAGAGACAAGTCAGTGTTTTCACCCAGAGACGGCTCTCTACAGCTCATCACTACCTCTCAGCTTCCTCTGCCGTTACGGTGATATAATCCCACTACCGTTCTCTGTCCCAGCAGCGCCAGCCACCTGTACTGAGAGAATGGCAAGTGTGACAGGTGGTTCACCGTCTGTCAATGACCTTAGGGCCAAGGCCAACCGTGCTGTCTTGAAACCACAGTGTAACTTTTAAAGCAGACAGCAAAACAACAAGCACATAACCAAATAGGGTTTAAAAACTACACCTTAGAGTTGGTTAAAAATAAGCTCAGAACACAGCAAATTGGCCAGGAGGGGCAAAGCCAACGTTTCTACACGATGCGCCCCTCCTCACTTTTCTGATGTCTGGTGAATATCTTGCCATCCAATACCCACTTCGTGCTCAATCGGACCCTGGATGGTGACCAGACACACTGGTTCACACAGGAGCTGTTATGATTCTAAAGCCCTGTAATATCCAGATGCTAGTTTGGTAAATATTTTACAGTACCTTTAGCAAAGTCAGTCTTTTAAGGATGGGAGCCAGACAGGACTCATTACTGGAAGTAAAAATTTGTGATGGACACATCAGTGTGTGTACTGTGTGCCTTGCTGAGCCCCAGGCCCTGCAAAGCCATTGTTTCCCAGCCAGTGAGTCAGGATTGTCTTGACACCAGAGGAATAAATACTACATGTGTCACACTTACCTTCCCACTCAGCCAACTGCCCAAAGATTCAGACTTCTGCTCTTGTACCCTTGCTTCCTGATTTCTTTCTCTGTTCTCTCCCTTCTCCACACAATCTAGTCTTCTGCAGTATTTTGCACCTTGGTTAATGGCAGCCCACGTATCTCAGGCCTAAAACTTGGATTCCACATCCTGTCTTTCCACATGCAGGTTAACAACGGATGCATAGTCAGAGTTTAATTACATTTCAGCACCTCCCCACTGCTGCCTTGCCGCTGCTTTTAACTCAGTTCATTCAGATGCCTTCTAACCTGCTTTTCTATGCTGTCCTTGCCCACAGTTAATGCTGCAGTCAAAATAAACCTACTAAATGCAAATAAGCTCTTGAAAGTGCAAACCTGTTAGTAGCTTCATGTAGAAAGGAAGCCAAAGTTCCCTCATGGGCTAACAGGTGTGCGTGACCTGGGTTCCCAGTAGCTACCTCCTGCCTCCTTCCTAGTTCCTCATCTAGTCGTTCAGAATCCTTCTTCAGCTGCTCTGGACTTCTTGCTAGTCCTTTAGTGTCTCAGTCTGCCTTCTGCCACAGGGCTTTTGCAAGTGCTTCTCCCTCTGCCTGGAAGGTGCATTTTAAGACAATTGGCTCTCTCCCTCAATGGCTTTGTGCTACTTATGAAATGTCCCATTTTTCGAGAGGCTTTCCTTGTCTGTCACCCCTGTTTTATTTTCCTCTGTCACTTAATTGATCCAGTATAATGCCATCTTTGTTCATTTATTTTGTTCACTATCTGTATTTCTTTTTCTACCATGTAGTATACTGAAGACAGAAGTGTCTTCTCTTTTGTGCCCTAATATATCTAAATTTCCAAAACAAAACTGACTAGTGAGTACACAGCACTATAAGAGAGAAGAAACAAACGTATGAAAGTACAAATTTCAGAAGATAATATATATCATATATAATGTATATAATATATATTATATATAATGTACAAAGTTCAGAAGATTATATATTATATATTATATATATTAAAATAACATATATTTATATAAATAATATATATTTGTATATATTTATATATTAATGATCTCAGGAATTTCTAGTCTGCTACAGATGCCATGACAATATGCATAGTCTGATGACCTATGAGGGAGTTAATTGTTACCAAAGTCAGCATGCCTATGTTTAATAATCACTTTTCTAAGTTGATGTCATCCCATTACAGAAGTGATAAGACACTTTCAGAGACTTGAACTGAGAGATACAGATTAGAGAACTGCTTCACCTTTTGTAGCTTAAAATACATCATCATCTTATCTTTCCCATCACCGAGACAAAACACCTACATCTTAAGGAGGAAACTCCTACGTCTTAAAGGAGGACAATTTTAATTTGGCTCCTGGTCCCGTTCAGCACATGCACGTTCAACCATCCCAAAGGAAGAAAGGTATTCACCTCATGGCAGCAAAGACACAGAGAGAAAGGACATGAGAAAGGAAATCACCCCCTGCCTCGACATACTCCCCAAACCACTTCCAACAAGGTCCCACCCCCTAAGAGCGCAGTCAGCCTGAGTTTATCAATGGGCCAATCCCTTGATGAGTATAGTGCTCCCACGATACGATGATGCCCCCACTCTGCTTCTAAATGTATGATATTCTAGCTCTAAACCATAATACTGCCTCAAGAGTGAGGATTATGTAAGGGACACAAGGTAAGGGACTATTGTATTAATAGGAGCAACTTTAAGCATGCAGATATTTTAAAAGGAACTGTTTTATAAAGGTTTGTTTACATGGACTTGTGATGTAGAGATCTGACCAATAATGAACAGCTTCTGGCCACGGGTGTTCTACTGGTTCATTCATCCATCTGTTCATGCCTCCCTTGACATCTGTCATGAATCCGATGTGCTGATCACCGCGGTTACTATCAGGACAAATCTAATACCTGTTCTTAAGAAACTGGGGCCAGTAAAGAACTCGGTTATAATTCAGAGGAGCAATGCACAAGGTGAATTCTACTGCTGTAGGGTAGAGGTAGAAGAAGATAGAGGCAAAGTAATGGCCAAATAAGGCAAGAGCTGAGGGAGTCTTGGGAGGAGAATGATGCTGAGTAGCAGCCCAGAGAGAGTGGGTTAGATACGTCTAGGACCTGAGGGTGGCAGAGTGTGGTGGAAGATTGGTCATAGGCGACTCTAAGGGGGCAAAGGTTTTTGGAAGCCTTATTTGGTGACTTTTTCCTGTGGCTGGTGGAGGCTACATTGCTATCTGTGGTGGTAACTGATATTGACAGTCATTACAATAAAATTGATGAATGGATAGAACATCGGCCTTCTTGACTTACAAAGCCACAAAAGTTAAGAGAAGTACATGATTAGAGATATAAGCAGATAGTGACAGAAATCTAATACCTGGGGACATTGAAGGCATCCTGAGGGCATACATTAAGGGAATAGTGACACGCAGCTTGTTTGTTAGGTTTTTAAACTGTTTCCATCATGATAGAAAATTTTCTAAGAGATGATTTAAGAACATAACAATGAATTATATCACTTTCGATGTCCCTCCCTGTAGCAAGTGACAGAAGTCTATTTTAAGAGCACCTTTACAGAAGTGTTATAGAGAAAGAATACAGACTCTGAAAGTGCCATTTGTAAGATGTCCTAGATGTAATTGGAGAAAAGACCATTCGTGTATTGATAGAATCCCAAATGAGAACTTCTCAGGGTCTCTGCCTCATGGATCAATACAGTTATTTAGAGACCGAGATAACAAAGCACCTTCATTACAAAAGTCACTTGAGGAATTGAGCTTAGTGGTAGAGTGCTTGCTAGCAGGAGTTAAGTCTCGGATTCAAATCTAAGTACAGAGAATGCAGAAAAGGTTATATTCACAGAGGAGAAATGCCTACAATCAGACAGAATAATGAGTCTGGGACTGTTTCTGCCTATGGGAACAATGGCTTTCATTTTTTAATCTTTGTTGAGTATATGTATTAACATATTAAAAATCCATATTCAGCATGGTGTTCACACTTTCTTGAGATAATCAGTTTCCCTGTCAGTATATTCCAGTGTCTTACAGTTCAAACTCTGATAATGACTCACAGCAGGCAGACTTTTTTCTCTGGCTGTGAACATAGATAAATACTTTTATTTAATAATGAGAATCAGGCACATGGAGAAAAATATACTCTGAGCTTTTTCTATGCAGAAATTCCTTTCTCCAGTATAATAAAAAATCTGAGAGCCATATTACCTGAGGACTTTGGAGAGAACATTAAAGAAGCTTCAAATATTGTTTCAGCTAAGTTAAAATTGCATTTGAATTAGTGAACAATAGTAGTGAAGCAAGAGTGAAATTAAATACATGAGTTTTTTTTCCTGGTGGGTAATTGACAAAGATGAACCTCAGATGTAATGAGGACAACAATGCTAGTCTATTTTCAGTGGTCTAACAGAAAATCTGGGTTTGGGTAACTCAGAGAAGAAAGAGATTAGCTGGGCACTGCCACACCTATCTGTGAGGCAGAGGGAGGTTGAGTTTGAGCCCAGATTTTCTTAAAGTTTTTAAACAAGGATCTGGGAATGTAGTATGTTGAGAGTTTTCTAGGTTTTAAAGAGATGACTTGGGAGTTGAAAGGAATTAATCTGTTATTCTCGACTGTATTGGGTTCCTGGAGAGGGGGCTGTTATAAAATAGCCTGCCCGCTTTGTTCCTCTACTTTCTTACATATGAGTGAGTCTATTTGCCCTTCCAACGTCCAGAAAGAGTTGAAATACCAACAGGTGTTGGTGGTGCTTATCTGATCTTTTGTACCTAGTAGTGTTTTTTAGAAGTTGTGAATGCCAGTGTTTGGTGCATATATGTTTATAATTGTTATGTCTTCCTTTTGAATTGTTCCTATAACTCCAGTGCAGTGACCTTCTTTAGCTCTTCTGATCAGTTTTGGCTTGAAATTCACGTTGAAAATGGGTAAGTGCTTCTACCCATTTTCTGGTTCCCAATGCCAAGAATGTTGTTTTCCATCCTTTGATTTTTAGTCTGTGAATTTCTATCCAGAATAAATGTGTTTCTTCTATATAGCATATCACTGAATATCAGTTCTTTATTCATGCTGCCCATCTGCCCATCTGTGTCTTTTGAATGGGAAATTGAGATGATTCATAGTGAGAACTACACCAAAGGGTATTGAATTATTCTCCTTGTCACATCATTTTCCTGTTGCTGATTTCTTTTTTGTTTTCTTCTTAACTGCTCACCCTGGGTGGTGTATTCATTGTGTTAGACTCCTTGGCATTGTTAGTTTCATAGTCTCTTTCTAGTATATCCTTGACAATATTTTGTAGTGATGCTTTGGTGGTCATGAATTTCTTAAGGTCCTCTTTTTCACAGAAATACCTTATTTCTCTACCAATTTTGAAAGACTGCTTTGTAGGATACATAGGACCTGATTATTTTAGGGTTTGATATACCACTTCAAGCTGTCTTGGACTTTACTGTTTGTTTGGACAAGTCTACTGTAATTCCAATAGGTTTACCTCCAAAAGTGATTCATTGCTTCACTCTAACTGCTTTTATGATTATTTCCCTGTGTTAGACTCCTGGGATATTGACTATGATGTATCATGGAGTTCTTTTTTTCTTGGTACTGGGGATCAAACTCATGACCTCGCACTTGCCAGGCAAGCACTTATGCCACTGAACTAAATCCCCAGAGGAGTTCTTTTTGATTGTGATTTTTTTGGGGTTGTAAATGCCTAACTGTATATTTAATTCTTTTTCTATATTTGGAAAATTTCTACTATTGCTTTTTTATGACTTTCAAAGCTATTTGTGCCATCTTCTAACTGTTCATTAATTCCAGTTAATCTAAGGTTAGTCTTTTTTGTGTCATCTAGCAGCTTTCTGATCCATTTTCTCACGTTCTCCTACTTTAAGGATATCTCTGAATAATGAACCTCCAACAACAGCCCTGTCTTTCATCTTGATTAAATGACACCCTGTTATCACATTGGTCACTTCTGCTGCCTATGTTTTCAATAGCATTTTTTATCTCATGGATTGTTTGATAACTTTTCATGGACTCTAAACTGCCATTTTTTGGTAAACTGCCATTCATATTTTGTATTGCTTTGTTTAGCTCACCTAACTTCATACTAGTATCTTTCATAAGCTCACTGACTGTGTGATTTATTAAGTTCACTACATGTTTAGCTATGGCTTGTTTTTATTTTAATATAATACAGGCAGACATTAATAAATAAAACACAAGCATTCTGCTATAAAAAAAACAAAATCACATAACAAAATAATTAGAGAATGACAAACATATACTGTACATCAAGAACTTAAAAAGAAGGCCAAAATGTTACTCAGAGTACAAGTAATGAGCTTATTGAACACCTAACTGATCTTTTCTTAAAAATCTCTTCTGTTATCCTTTTGAATAATTCAACTGTGTGGCTTCTCAGTTTTATCCCTTTCCTCTCTGGCTTATGGATCAACTTTGAAGATGTTAGGAGTTTGGGACATTTTCTTACTTTGTCTTCCTGTGTTTCCATTGGTTTTGTTTTGTTTTGTTTTATGTTGAAGTATATGGGAACTTATAAAGGAACAAATTTGTTGCTAGGATGTAGATCTCTTTACTTAGTATCTGCTTTTCTATAATACTTTCTGGATATAACTATATATAGGCTTCGCCTCTGTATCAACTTTTGACAATCTCTGTTAATTTGGAAGGCAGGAATGCTTTATGACTGACTTAACATCTATTTCTCTGGGAATGGACAACAGCCACAAAGGAAATGTGGACATTGGAGTACAGAAAATGTCTATAAATAGCAACAACTATGCCACCTTGGCAACAGCAACTAAATTATTAGCAATAATAACATCAAAGACAAACTGGACATTAACATGCCATAAGAACCAATAATGTATCCCTTTTAAACATGTAAATGATATCTATAACTATATTATGAATGCTAATACAAGCCAGATATTGATATATGGTGAGATTCTCCAAATATAACAACCACATTGCCACTAACAATAGAAGTCAACTGTAATATCACAGAGTTAGCCAGCTACTCAAAGATTAATAAAGCTTGACAGACACACTGCTAAATATAGATGAAGTGGGAAACGGGAGAAGGAAAACTTGAAAATCAAGCACTGGAAGATGATTAAGGAGGAGATAAGAGAGATAGAGTCTTATTAAGGAATAGAAAGAAATTAATAGAATTAAATAAAGGTAACAAAAAAGAATAAAAAAGAAAAAGTGAAGATGAAAAACACAATTTAAATAGAAATAAATTAAAAGGAAAAACGTTAAGAACAATGCAAATGGAAAATCTCTTAACCTCCACCCCCCAAAAAACACTGAAAAGAAAGTTTTTGAATGAGTGTTTTTCTTTCAGGATCTGAAGTGTTGGAGTCCCGCAAATCATGGTTTTATATGCCCAGCCTTCCTGTCTGTGGTCTGTGAGGTGCCCCTCTGTTCTAGAATCCCATGTGTCCATCACTCAGGATGTGGTAACCATCCCAGCTGAGGTATGTCTGAGCACTCAGGAAGGACAGAAGTTTGACAATAATCACAAAGGTCCGCTTGAGCCCCTTCCCTGCTAACGACACCCAGCACAGACAAGAGGTTCGATTGCTTTTCTCACCTACAAAGTGAAGTATTCTTTGCTAACCTTGGTGGAAGGAAAAGCAATCAGACCTCTGCTGAGTACTAGATAGAGCCAGCAGGGAAAGGGCTCGAGCAGGCTTTTGTACTGAATGTCAGATTTTTGTGCTTAATGGTATTCAACTGGTTTTCAGACCTAGTCAACTTTGAAAACCACATATACCTGACTTGTCAATATGGAATGCAAGGCTTTGTGTCCTTCTAGGCCCAGGCTTAAACTTCTAAAGTGATCTATGTCTAGACACCCACTCCATGACAGCCTTCATGGCTATCTCCACACACTCATCGTGGAAGTGTGACACTGGGAGCCTCATGTAAGGTTGTTTTTTAGGTGCTTTGATTCTTAACATTAAATAATCAATCCCTTCCTGAAATGGTGCCTGGTTAAATACTCTGACAATATACTAAGCATTGCACTTTAGTCCTTTTTCAGCTGTTGCCTGCTTTGTAGGAGGATCATTTTCTTTTTTTTTTTCTCAAATGAACAAAAGTGCAGTTTATTAGTAATTGACCTTTGTAAAAGAAATTTCTTTTTTTATTTTAAAGAGAATAAAACAATAGAGGGCAGAACAGAGTAGATCAGAACAGGACAACATAGGCAACACAGTACTTTACATTTAGACAACCAGACATTAACAGTAGCTACCACAATATCTCTTTCTCTGCTGTAGCTGAGCATGTTTCAAAATACAATAATATCAAACATAACAAAATATTATAAAACCATTCAAAGAGTGAAAGAATTACAGGGCATTCTGAACTGAATAACAGAGAATGATCAATGGGTACTATAATATTTCATTTTCAATAAAAATATTTTGTTTATACTATCACACATATTCAAATCCCAATAAGACACAATGTGATAGAACCAATGGTAGTAGAAGAATAGAAGCATGGTAGGACTTCTAAGAAGGATGATATTAAATCAGCAATAGCTGTCATAATGTTTTGTTTTCTTCAAAACAGCTATTCATACCATCATGCATGATATAGTCAAACAAAACAGAATAAAACTGTTCCAACTGATGAATGAAAACATTGAAAGGCTTCAAAGCTATGAGATGGGGACTCATGCTTACCATAAAATCTTATATACTCTTATCAACTCTCATACTAAGGAGACTATACGGTATTTACACATGTGAGTTGGGTTTATTTCACTTATGAGTATGGTCTCTAGTTGTGCCCCTTTATTTATAAATATCTCAATGTGATCATTCTTTATAGCTGAGTAGTACTCCATTGTATAAAAATGCCACAACTTTTTTATCCATTCCTCAGTTGATGGGCACTTAGGTTGTTTCCAAGATCTGGCTATTACAAATTGTGCTGCTATAAACATGGGTGCACATAAATCCCTGTGGTACGATGTTTTCAGATCTTCTGGGAATATGCCTAGAAGTGGAATAGCTGGGTCAAATGGGACCTCCAAACCCATCTTTTTGAGGAATCTCCAGACTGACCTCCACAGTGGTTGCACCAGTCTACACTCCCACCAACAGTGCAGAAGAGTTCCTTTTTCTCCACAGCTTCTCCAGCACTTGTTGTTGGTAGTTTTTTCTATTCTGGCCATTCTTTCTGGAATGAGATGGAATCTCAGTGTGGTTTTAATTTGCATTTCTCTGATGACTAATGATGATGAACATTTTTGCATGTATTTATTTGCCATTTGTATTTCTTCATCTGAGAATTGTGTATTCATTTCAGATGCCCATTTTTGGATTGGGTCTTTGAATTTTGTGGGTCTGATTTTTTTTAATTCTTTATAAGTTCTAGACAGAAGTTCTTGGTCTGAGGGACAATCCATTAAGTTTTTTCCCCAATTTGTGGGTTTTCTTTTCACTCTGCTGGAAATCTCTTTTGACGTGCAGAAACTCTTTAATAAGATATGGTCCCAGTTATTGATTCTGGGAAGTGTATCTCGTGCAGTTTGATTCTTGTTCATGAATTCTCTACCTACCCCTATATCTTCGAGGTTTTTACCTAATTTGTCTTCCAACAGATTTAGTGTTTCTGCTTTAAGATTTAGATCTTTGATCCATTTAGATTTTAGTTTAGTACATGGTGATAGGCATGGGTCTAGTTTTAGTCTTCTGCATATGGATAGCCAGTTTTTCCAGCACCATTTGTTAGACTGTCGTTCTTCCAGCGAGCATGTTTGGCCCCTTTGTCAAAGATAAGGTGGTTGAGTGGGTTGTGGCTGTGGTTGTATCTTCCAATCTATTCCACTGATCTCCAGGTCTGAAAACCCCACAGTGCTTTTGCAGTTTGCAGAACTCACAGGCTTTCTTGGGGCCAGCACTGCTTTCCAGGTCACTGTCCCTCTCTGGAACTCCTGGACATGGCTTACCTAATGACAGAGGAGACAAGTTGCCCTGAGTGGTGTTTGGTTAGTGTCCCAGAATGGCTCATTCTTTTCCTGCTTTGTGGTCCATTTCTCCAGTTTATCTGTAGCCTCTAGTTTTCCTGTCAGTTTCCTCTCATTTCCAGAGATCTATTTCTTATTTGCTGCTTTCCAAGTTGTTATTTTACAGGTATCTGGATTTTGGGTCCCAGAGAGGCTGTATTTGGATTATAATTGCTAGTCTATGATCAATCAATCAATCAATAAATAAATACATATGTATATTTACTTTGTTTTTTTGATTGGTTTCCAGAATATCACTGCTCTGAATTGCTTCATATCCCATGATCTAATGTAGACTGTCACAGGTCTATCTTATTTTTAGTTAGAAAAGAATGAATACACTTATCAAGGCTTAAATTTTTTATATATTGTAAAATTTATTCTATATTGTTTTATTTTATTTACTTATTTTAATTGTACATGTTAGTGGGGTTCAGTGTGATATTTTAACACACAGCATGTACTGACCAAGTAAGGGTAATTAGCATCCCCCTCTCATCTTTCTTTATGTATGGAGACTTTGAAATCCATTCTTCTCAGTCTTCCTAAAGTATGTGACAGGCCAGTGACCTGTACTCATTCCACTGTGGTGAGGAGCAGGAGAATGGAATTCTTCTACGTGTATTTTGGTCACTGTTACCCAACCTCCCTTTGCGCACTCCACCCCACCACTTCCCAACCTGTAGTAATCAGGTATTTATATTCAGGATGATGATTCTGTTTTAGCTTCCACATATTATAGAATAATTTCTAATTTGAGGGACAATTTGAGTGATTGTGCTAATTAGTTTACATTCCCTTAATATCCATAAACATTATAAATTCAATTCTAATTGGAAATTATGCAGACTATTTGTATGTGACAAAATATGACATATTACTCATTAAAAAGTCCCTTTTAAATTATGCCAATGATATGTGAGGAAGGCTTACTGATTTTTTAAAATAAATTAGTAAATTTAAAAAATAAATTGTGTGAAATATATTTCCAGTAAAGGGGTACTTTTTATTTATTTTGATAATTTAAAATTTGCAGGCCATATCACTTAGCACAGCTATGAATACTAATAATATAAACACTCGAAGGACACTCTTGGATCAGGATTTTGATGTTCTGTTTTGTAAAAGTAAACTGTAACAGCTGAACTTTCTCCCCTGCATTCCTAGAGGTCAAAGCTCTCAAGGTCCCAACGCTCTTGGAAATCCTGATGTAGAGTTTCTTTTCAATGCTACAGATTTGGAGCTTTTAGTTTCTTGGAAAACCTAAGGTAGATGTTTCGGTCACATGTAGCAGATGGTTTGTTACAAAAGTAGAAGCTGAGGTCAAATCTGTATGCAGTGCTCAAATTTGCCACCTTTCCATAACCATAGAAGTTCATTCTCTGCATGGTAGAGAAGATAATATACATCAACTGAGAATGGTGATAAAAGTAAAAATCACAGATCTGAGATACGCTTTACAATTTATAGCACATATTCATGCATATTGCATCATTTGGTTGTCACAACAGCTGGATAAGTTGATTGAAAAAAGGGAAGTAACACAGGTTAACACGCAGGGATGCTCTAGTTTCTCTGCTCTGCCTCCTTTGCTAGGAGTCACTTCTCACAATTCTTTCCATGAGGGTTTTCTTTAAAATATATGGTCTCCTCTCACAGTTCTCTTAAGAAGTCTTCCCTAGAGGTAATATATTTGTCTATTATGTTTTATTATTTTTTCCAGTACTTCTTCATCTGTCATGTCATTATATTCCCCTCTATTTTAGCACCTTTTTGAAATTCATTATAATCAAGTTCTAACATTTGAGAAAACAAACTAGCACAAGCAAACTAATTATTCAAATTTTTTTATACCAGGAATTGAACCCATGACCTCATGCTTGCCGGGCAGGCACTGTGCCACTGAGCTATACCCTGGTTGTGATAGCAAAGCAAGACAAAGCAGATATTCAGTTCTAAATGAAGGATCACTTTAGTAGTAGGAGCAGGCTTTAAATTAAATGATAATTCTAGAGCTTGTTTGCTTTTGGAACAGTTTGCTTTTAAAATGTTAAATGGTTTATGTATCATATTTGAAAAATAGCAAGTCTTAATGTAGAATTTTCAAAATAAATTAAGTCTTAAACAATATGGAGATCAGGACTTAGATGGCAAGGACGGAACAGTTCCTATATTCACCATCATTTGATAGAGATAAAATTGTTTCCCATGACAGAAATTTCTTATTCACAAATGGGTTTCTACTTGAATTTAATATATGTTTTGTGATTTAAATAAATTAAATAAGATTTCTCTAGGATGCTGCTTAATAAAAAATTATAGAATGTAGTTCTTTGTTGGTGTACCCCATAGACAGTAGTTTCCTGAATTCAGTATAAGACTTTAATAAGGGTTTGCCTGAGCCAGCATCAGCATGAGACAATTTGACTTTTCCAGCCCCGAGACTGGGCTGAGAGATGATCAAGAAGAATTTTGGCAGATTTAGTAGACAGTGAATTATATTTATAAATGTTAAAGTGCGTTTTAAGATGAAAAGTTGTGCCCACTTCGTTGGGTAAATGGTTTTGATATTTTGACTTTGAGAGGTCAATAAAGAGTGAAATAAAGAAAATAAGTCTTCATATAAGGAAGAGTAACTCCAGGCAGCCACAAATATATATCAATTTACCTAGCCTGATGGGCAATTAACTATAGGCCATCATGTGTTTGGTTTGACACTGAATTCTTGACTCTGAATTTTGGTTTTAGAATCTATTTGTACTTTACAGGACACCTTCTTCAAAGGTACAACACTTTCTCCCGATTCCTAAGTTTATTGGCTCTGTTTGCATCAGAGGTAACATGTGACAGAATTGGGCTTAGGAAGGATGATAATTCCTATCTTCTGAGAACATTTCATTCTCTTATTTTCTTCCTCTTCCCTTGAGCCACAGATTGGGGAGAGAACATTAGAGATGAAGCAACTCCCAGTGAACACCCACGGCAGCGATTCCAAAACCATGAAACATAATCCACTGCTATAAGCTTATTTGAACCACGTAGTGAAAAGTTATTCCCTTAGCAATTCTCTTTTAATCTTTCTCGTTACACAGGGAAAATTCCATTGTGCTAGTTTATCCCTAAAACCTTTCTATTTGACATTTTTATTGTTCATAAAGAGAAATCAGGTCTGAATCCCAAAATCTTTGTCACAAAGAAGTTATAATATACTAGCATTACTTTTAAAAAAATTGTTCTTCAATTATTATTCTTAAGTTGTTATATATTTATAGACATGAATAAAGTTTACAATAATAAAACCAAGAAAAATGAACCAATATAAATGAACCTTTTCTGACAGTGCTGGAGTTTGAACCTAGGCCTCCACACTGAGCTGCCTAACACCCAGCTTTTAGTTATGTTGAAACAGGATCTCACTAAGTAACTAAGTTATTCAGGATGGGTCCAAACCTCCATTCCAGAGTACTGGGATTAGAGTTGTGTGTCCCCATGCCTAATTTAAGGAAAACATTTAAATAAAGGATGCTATAGATGGACTGTCGCTCTGGCCTAAATCACAGTGGTAGGTGGCAAATTGGTGTTCAGGAAACGCTATGCTAGTGCAGCTGTCTTGGAGGGATGAGGAAACTAAGGACGACACTGCTTAGATGACCCGCTGAGGTTCAGCAGGAAGTTTGTAATAGATGCAGAATTCAAGACTGGGTCTATTTTCTCTCAATCCATGCATGTTCAACTGAGTTGTGTGGCCTTTGCCTGATTCGGGACGCCATGCTGAGCTTACCTCATCTGGAGAAGTAGGACATTTATAAAGAACCATGTCTGGCATCTTTAGTGTCATAGGAAATACATTTTAGAGTTTAAGAAGTACTGAGTCATGCTGAAGAATCTAATATCATAAAGACAAATAAGATACAGAAGCTCATAGTTGGAAATTTCTGAAGCAAGTGCTACTTGGAGAATCCCAATGACTAATTCAAAGTAATCAGACAATTCCTTAGTTCAGCTTTACATGGAATCAATTGAGTTTTTTAAAAACCTCTGATGCCTGGGTGCCTAGAGGTCATAAATCAATTGAGGTCAGGCCCACTGGGACATTGAGTACTCAAAAAGCTAATAAGGTGATTCTAATATGCTGCCTCATCTGAGAACCATTTCCCAGGGCAAACACAGACAGCCATCATGTGCAGCAGACTGACGTGCTGATGTTCACCATCTCACCTCAGTGGCCTTTACAGCCAACCCTCAGGGAAGACCCGAGGTGGGGGAGAAATACGCAGAAGATGTGCTGTGTGTCTGTCTCTGTGCTGAGAAATAATTAGCAATTATTTCACAGCCTGCAGTTTGCACTGACATGCATGTTCCTAGTGAGACATGTCATTTTGTTCATTCCAATTGCTTTTGGGCCTACCTGTAACAATAAGTATTTGTATACATAGTACAAAAGTCCCTGAACTCATTCAAGAAATCCAGTGTATTGTTTAGTCAGAAGTAGTTTGGGATTTATAGTTAGATTTTCCAAAATCCCTAGCTCCAAACATGCACTCTCCTCCGTTATCATCTTCCACCAAATTTTTTCATTTATTAGAATTGACAAACACATATTAACACATCATAATCAACCAAATCCCATGGTTTATAGCAGAGTTCAGTCTTTGTGCTATCAATTCCAGGAAACTGATCAAAATTGCAGAGTTACATATATCCATCACTGTCATATCATACACATTAGTGTCCTGGGCTAAACATCTGCAGTGTTCTCATCTATTTGTCCCTCTCTTTCTCCCAACAACTATTAATCAGCAATTTCTTTACTTTCTGCGTAGTTTTGCCTTTCCCAGAGAGTCATAAAACTGGAACCATGCAGTATGTGGTCTTTCCAGATTGACTTCTTTTACCTTGTGACATGTATGTAAGTTTCTTCCATGACTTTGCATATCTTAATAGCTCAGATCCTTTTTGATACTAATATTCCATTATGAGGCTGTATCACAGGTTTTCGAAGACCATCTTGGTTCTTTGAAATTTGGGCAATTATGAACAAAACTGATATTAACATCATGTGAAACATTTGTATTCACATATGCTGCCAACTCCTTTGAGAATATATGACAAGTGTACGTTTAGCTTTGCATGAAAGTACCAAACTGCCTTCCAAATTTGCTGTATCATTTTACCTTCCCTCCTGCATTAATGAGAGTTCTTGTTACCCCACATTCACATAAGCATTTAGTCTTGTTGGTGTCATGGATACTTTGTTCTAGTAAGTATACAGTGATATTGTTTTATGTATTTATTCTAAAATGAAAAAGTGATATTGTTTTAATGTGCATCTTCCTGATGATAGATGATATGGAGCATTTTTTCATACTGGCTTCTGTATATCTTCTTTGATGAGATGGACCTTGCTGTTTTGAGTCACTTTTTAATTTGGGCTGTTTGCTTTCTTACTGTTGAGTTTAAAATGTTCTTCATATATTTTAGATAATAAGCTATTGTCAGATGTGTCTTTGAAAATATTTCCTGTCACTCTATAGTTTTTCTTCTTTCCCTGTAGGCATTGATTTCACAGAGAAATATTTAAATTTTAATGAAGTCCAATTTATCAGTGACTCAATTCATTGATCTTGCCTTTATCTAAGCATTCGTGGTCCTATTCAGGGTCATACAGATTTTATTCTATTTTTTTCTTCTAGAGATGTTCTGATTTTGCATTTTACATTTAGATCTATGATACATTTTGAGTTCATCTTTGAGAAGACTGGAAGACTCATGTCTAGATTCTTCTTTTTTATATATATTGATGTTCAGGTTTTCCAGCATTGCTTACTGAACACTCTTTGCTCCATATATTACCTTTGCTCCTTCGTTAAAGGTCAGGTGATCATATTAAGGCGGATCCACTTTAGGACTGTTTATTCTGCTTTATGACCTGTCTGTCTATGCTTTTCATCAGTACCATATCCTGTTGATTACTATAGCTTTCTGATATATCTTATAGGGGTAATGTCAGACTCTGATCGTGTTCTTATTCAATATTGTGTTGGCGATTTTAAACTTTCTCCCTCACCATATATATTTAGAATATTTTTATAATAGCCAGCAAAGTATTTTGATTAATGTGGCATTAAATCTATTGATCAATATGATATCTTGCCAATATTGAATCTTTCATCAATGAGCCTTTCTTTCTTTCTTTCTTTCTTCTTTCTTTCTTTCTTTCTTTCTTTCTTTCTTTCTTTCTTTCTTTCTTTCTTCTTCTGAGTTACAGATTTATTCATAGACCTAATGTATATTTTGTTAGGTTTATATGCAAGTGCATTTTTGAGGGAGTGTTAATTTTATTTTTCTTCATTTCAAATTCCACTTGCTATTTGCTGAAATTTAACAAACTAATACACTTCTACATTTTAGCTTGCATATTACAGCTTTGGTAAAATCACCATTTCCAAAGGTTTTGCTGTTGTTGTTTATTCTTCTGGATTTTCTACACAGGTCATTACTGATCTGCAAAGACAGTAGCTGTATTTTAAGTTTGTATACTCTTTCTATTTTATTTCACTTTTATTAGCTTAAACTTCTATTATAAAATTGAAAAAGAGTTATAAGAGATGATGTTTTTATTTTGTTCTTGATTTTAATATTGAACTCTCTAGATTTTGTATCATTTAGTATTAGTTATATGGTTTTATTTTTAGATACTCTTTTTCAAGTTAAGGGAGATTTTCAGTAGACCTAGTTTGCAAAGAATTTTTACTATGAAAGTATGTTGGCTTTTTCAAGTGCCTTTTCTGCATATGTTGATATAATTATATGGCTTTTCTTTTGCATTCTGTTGATTTAGTAAATGACATAAACTGTTTTTCAAATCCCGAAACAGCTTTGCATACTAAGTATCAATCTTATTTGATCATTTTATATAATTTTTATATATTCTTGAATTCTATTCATTAATATTTTGTTGAACTTTTATTTTATTTTAGGTACCAGGGATAAAACTCATGACCATGCACTTACCAAGCAAACGCTTGCATTGCTGAGCTAAATCCCCAGCCTTTGTTGAGCATTTTTGCATCTATTCTTATGAGCGAAGTTTATGACATGTACTTTTATTTTCTTATTATGGCTTTTTCTGGCTTGGGGATTAGAGTATTTCTGGTCTCAGAATTAGTTAGAAAATATTTCCTCCTTTTCTACCGCCTGAAAGATATAATAGAGAACTGGTAATAATTTCTTCCTTAAATGTTTAGTAGAATTCATAACTGAACACAGTTGGACCTGATGTTGTCTATATTGGTAAACTCTTAATTATTGATTTAAATTCTAACAGGTGTAGAGCTCTTCATATTGTTCATTTCTTGAGTGAATTTTAACAAATTTTATCTTTGAACCTATGTTATGAAATTTTTGGGTATGTAATTGTGCATAGTATTCCTCTATTATCCCTTGGACAGCCATGGGGTAATTTTTCTTCACTGTATTGATCCTTTCAAAAGTATCTTTTGTCTCTATTGATTTTATCTGTTGACTTATTGTGTTGTTTTAATCAACTTTTGCTCTAATTTTTATTATTTATTTTCTACTGATTATTTTGGGTTTAATTTGCTCTTTGCATTCGTTTCCTAAAATGGAAATTTAAAATTTTGATTTTAGTCAATTCTTCTTTTCTAACATCTGCCTTTGATATCACTGTTTGATCAAACTGTTAAAAAGAACAGAATGCTCAGGCATATTTTGAATCATTCCTGTCCCTTCCAGTATAGGAAGTACAAAAGGATTTTTTTCTCCAATATTTATTGTGAAAACTAGCCTGAGCTCTTGTAAATAAAACATATCACAGACTTGGCACAGTCTCTACGAATAGGCATCCGTGTGTTTTTATCTCTCAGATCGTTCACACTTAGCCTCCAGCAGTTCATCTGCCAGAATTCAGGTTTCTAAATTCCAGATGTGGTTCTCATGGCCAGTAACTGTTCAAGACTCCCTACTTTGGAGACCAGCGACTCCCTAGATTTGTCTGTCTGCTCAGCCCTGAGGTGGTAATTTGCCCATATCTTCATTTCTCTTATAAATTCAAGAAGAATTCTTGAGTTTTTTGGTCTGTTCTGGTTTTTCCTTGTGAAAATTGAGTTGCTAATATGCAGAGCCAGAAACTGAAAGCCCAGCAAAAAATGTGTTTTGAAGTGAAATTTTGAACACCTCAACACCAAATTTATTCTAAAATGCAAGACCATTCACTACAGCTCAATAATTCTCTAACCTACTATGAATTAAAAATTTCCACAGAACTTGTTCCAATGGACAGAATTTTTCTTGTAATAAAACAATTATAATATGGAATTTACTATTTTATGAATATTTTAGGTTTATAGTTCAGCAGCATGAATTACATTCACATTATTGTAACATCATTGGCACCAGCAAACTTGAGAACAGTGTAACTCCCCAGGGTCTTTGCACAGTAAATAAAACCTTTCCAGTCTCTTCCCCCTCAGCTACTACAAATCACCATTCTATCTTCTCTTTCCATCAAAGTAATTACTCTACATTCTTCATATATGTGGACACACATAATATTTTTTTTCTATAGCTTATTTCATTCAGCATAATGTGCTAAGATTCATTCACGTTGTAGGATATGTTAGAATTTTCTTCTCTTACTGTGGGGAAAAGGAACCCTTCTCCACTGTTGGTAGGAGTGTAGACTGGCGCAACCACGGTGGAAATCAGTGTGGAGATTCCTCAAAAAACTAGGTTTGGAAGTCCCATTTGACTCAGCTATTTCCCTGCTGGGAATTTTCCCAGAAGAATTCAAAACATCATACCACAGAAATAGAAACCCATGTTGATAGCAGCACAATTTGTAATAGCCAAATCTTGGAAACAACCCAAATGCCCATTAACTGCTGAATGAATAAAAAGATATGATACTTTGATACAATAGAGTACTATTCAGCTATATAGAAGTACAAACTCTAGGTTTTTACAGGTAAATGGATGCAACTTAAGATAACACTCATACGTGAAATAAATCAGACTCACATGTGTAAACATTGTATTGTCTGCTTAGTGTAAAAACTGAAAAAGTAAATAAGACCTAAAATATATAATAGATTTTGTGAAAGAGAAAGGGAAAGGAACTGCTCAAAAGGAAAGAACAACTGGGATAGGGGAAAGGCATGAAGAATATTACAGTTTGTGTCATGAAACTGCCACAAATTGTGAGCAACATAAACCTTTCCTTCCTTAGTTTGGGGTGTCTGGTATTTTGTGTCAGCAATAATAAAAAAGTAACCAACACAATTGGTATATATATATCTGTTGAATTCTGCCTCACACTTTATTTTTGGTTTATATACCAAGAAGAAATATTACTGGGTTACAGGCTTATTCTGGATTTTTCCTTATGGAACTATTGTGTATTCGTTTTCCATGGTGAGTGTACCATTTTTAGTTTTTCCTGAGTGGACCCAATCTAAAGCACTTGAAACATTTTTTTTCACTTTTACCAGCATTTACAAATGTTCCAGTTTTTGCATATCCTGGCCAACATTCTTTTCTGTAGTATCTAACCTCACAGATGTAAACTGATACATCATTCTGCTTTTTATTTGCTTTTCCCTAGTGATGAGTACTGATGTGAAGCTTGG
This sequence comes from Dolichotis patagonum, assembly GCA_004027295.1. NCBI lineage: Eukaryota > Metazoa > Chordata > Mammalia > Rodentia > Caviidae > Dolichotis > Dolichotis patagonum. Next base: position 19,815 of record PVJX010015037.1, read on the forward strand.
TATGTGCTTATTGGAAATCTCTGGATCTTCTTTGGATAGATATCTATTCAAGTCTTTTGCCCAATTTTTAATTGAGTTGTTTGTTTTTCACTATTAAATTTTAGGAATCCTTTATATAGCCTGGAAATTATTCCCTTATCACACATGATTTGTAAATGTTTCTTCCTGGACTATATACTTGATATTTTCACTGGTTTATTGAGCAGCATGGCAGCTTGTTCCCTAGTGATTCTGTATACTACCAAATCTAGCTATTTCATCCCCATTTTGTTAGTTAGCTTTCCATCATTTTAACAAAATACTTGAGATAATTGATTTAAATGAAGAAAAGGTGTATGTTTGGTGTATAGCTTTAGGAGTTCCAGTCCATTGTGAGGCCGACCTACTGCTTTAGCCCTTTGGTAGGGGTATTGAAGGGCAAAGACAGGGATAATGTGGAAGAGCAAACCACTCCATGGCCAAGAAGCAAGAGCATGAGGAAGGGGCTGACATCCTGCCATCCCCGTCAGGGGCACGCTTCAAACCACTGCCATGACCTCATGTGAGATAGCACCTCCTACAGGTTCCAGCACCTCCCCAAAGTGCCAACCTGGAGACCAACCGTTTAAGATATGAACCTTCAACATCCAAATCATAGCGCCTGTATACCATCTTCAAAGGTCTCTACCAGTCTAACTTTTTATACACATATGCTTATACATACATGCTTATATACATACACCTTTAGATATATTCTTAATTTCATTTATTTATTTCTAAGATTTATTTCTAAGATAAGAAATTTTGTCATTGTTTTTCTTGATTTCAGAATAGAGATGAAAAATAAAATTCTTTGCTATTGAGACCAGGAAATAGAATTGTGAATTACAGCAGTCCTTGCTCGCCATAGCAAACAAGTTTTAAAACTGAAAAAATGTAATAAACTTAAGTTAATTAACAAATTAATTCAATCTTTTGCAAAAGTATTCAGCTTGAGTTACACAACTGGTAAAAAAATACAGAAATCCATTTATGTCTTTAATATTTTATGTCTTTATGAAAGAAGAATGCTCACTTATAAACATGCCTCAGTTACTTTAAAAATATTTGGGTTATATCTTCTGAGTTCTCTTCCAGTTTCACATTTTAAAAAATATTTGGGTGTCTAGAACGCCCCAGAAACTGCATTAGGCATCTGGCAGTAAAATGCCACATTACTTTCTAATGGAGTTAGATGAAGAGAATGAACAGTCACGGGAGTCTAGTGCAGAAAAATAATTTTGCTGGTAGTAAATGCCTTTCTGGAACTACAAAAACCACAAGGTAATTGTTAATTTTCATGTTTACTTGTGAAAGAAACAATCTTTTTCAGGTGAATATCATTTTAAATATTACAGAAGATGAGATGAAAATATTCATAAACATTCAAATGATAGAGTTTATAATTTGCCTATATTTTTGCATACATTTAATACTTGTTGATCATAAATTCTATGTGACTCCCATAATTCCCAGGGTAGATTTTCAGAATGCATTTAAATTAATTAGTAACTTTGTCTAAAATTCATATTCATGATTTACAATAATCTGGATTTGTAAGTCATTAAATACTGTATGTTTTTATAGTAATTTATTTCTTGTACATATCTTTTGAACACTGCCTTATATTTAATAGTGTTTAAAGATTCCAGGAAGTCAACATGCTTCTCAACAAAGTAATTATACTTAAATAACCAGAAGGTGTAATTTAAAGTAATAAGTACAACATTAGTACTTTGAGCTAGTACTGTAATAAGAAAAATCAACTACCGGATGACCTTTAGAGGACAGATGGGTTTTATTTTCTAAAAGCCTTATTGTAAGAACACTGACTAAGGAAATGTTTTCTATGAGCCCTTTAAGTTGAAAACAATGTATCCAGGTTTTATTCACATGTCTAATTTGACTCACCAAAGTGTAAATTGCTACTAAACAGTAGAAATTAGTTATCCTTGTATTCTTCAATGTCTAAAGGCCAAACTGCCAGTAACGTGAAAAGCAGCACGCATAAAACAGCAGAATCCTAAAACTGCCCCTGAAGCAAGTGGCAGACTATACATGGGGCTGGACCAACTCGGACTGATGCACACCGCAAAAGCATGTATCACTTTGCCTGTACTGGAAGGATTCTAAGAGAGAATTCACTTACATTTTGCTGTAAACAAGACTCTAACCATTTTTTCATCTTCTCTTTTTTTCTCCATCCCTTCCTTGCTTCCTTTTCATTCTTCTTTCCCTTCCCTTCCTTTCTCTTGTCTTCCATTTTTTATTTCTTCTTTTCTGTAAAACACATAGCTTAACTCCCTACATTGTCGATGAGAGTATAAACTAATATAACCTCTATGGGAAGCACTATGGAGATTTCCCAAACAGTTAAAAATAGAAATAAATTTGATCTAGCTAAATCACTCCTGGATATTTTTGCAAGAAAATTAGACATGTTGTTATAGTGTTATATGCCACATTTGTGTTTACAGCAGCACAATTCACAAAACCTAAGCTCTGGAAACAGCACAGATGCTTTCAACAGATGAATAGATGAAGAAAATGTGGCACATATAATAGTGGAACATTACTTAGTCATAAAGAATGGAATCATGTCATTTGCAAGAAAGTGGATGGAGTTGGAGGCCATCTTATTAAGTGAAATATGCTAGACTCAAAAAATACTACATGTCTTCTTTAATATGAGAAACCTAGAAGGTAGGTAGATAGATAGATACATAGATAGATAGATAGATGATAGATAGAATAAAGGTGAGAAGACAGGAATCTGGAAGATAGACTGGAAATGAGGGAGGGTCAAGGTGAAAGATAAGGAAAATCAGGGGGAATAAAGAGATTGAAAATGATCAAGATGTTACATGTGAATAATGTTTTTCCAAAATGAACGTCACTATGTTGTACAATATCTCCCCACCTCCCACTATCTCACCACCAAACCTCAGGATTCTAATTCAATCTTCATTTATCTTCCAGCTAGGAGACCTAGGAAAAATTTAATGAATTCAGAACTCTGAAAGGAGTGGCCTGAGATTGTTTTGGGATCCCAGTTCTGCAGAACCCACAGCTCTCTTTAAGGCTCAGCAGAGTAAATACTGGTCTGCATTACACAACATGTTTGATGACTTGGTGACTCCCTCTTAGGTGTCCCTACAAGGCCCACAGTGTCCTGCTCCCTACCAGGCCAGGCTGCTAGTTCTACAATGCTTGTATTACAATTAAGCATGGTTCTTTTGCTTTTTTTCATATTTTAAAAAAAGTTTTCACATTTTTCAAATTCAAGGTACAGGTAATGGAATTCAGGACCTTGCGCTTGCCAGGCAGGCACTGTGTCACTGAGCCATGTCCCCAGCCCTACTTCTATTTTTGTAAGTCTGGCTTAGAAAGTTAAAAATGCATCAAACACAGCTTTCTGGAGCAGTAAGTCGAAGAGGTCTTTGAAAGGAAGCAGTGGACCCAGGACACGAGGCTAAAACCCCACATTTCAGGAAGAAAGCAATAAGGCACTCCTTAGATTCTGAAGCCAAGCTTCCCGAGGTCTTTGAGCTTTCAGGCTTTGAAGTATCTTACACTGCTTGTGTTTCAATTTATTCATCTATTGCATTGAAATAATGGAAGTAACATCTTCATAGGACTGTTGTCAGATTAAAGAAGTTAGGTTAGGAAAGTATCCAATGCCTAATGGATTTTTAATGAGTATTAGCTTTTATTTTTTTCTTTTCTCTGGGATTCGAATGTAGTTTGAAAGAAGCAGCAATAAAATCAGAAGAAAGTGGCATCTGTTGGACTTAGTCAGGCCTGAGGCATTATAGGTTTTCAACAGACTAACACAGACATTTCATCACAGGCGGTGTGTGTGTGTGCGCACACGAGCTATTCAATCTCTTTAATGTTACTCAGAGTGCTCAGGAAATAAAGTTGCAGGCAACATCCAAGTTAATAGGAAAATGTTTGTAGAACAACTTCACTGACATCTAATTGCTATATAATGAAGTGTTCGTATTTAGAGTGTGCGATGCAGTTTTAAGTATATGATATGTATGCCTCTCAGTGATTTTCTTATGTCTTCTGCAGTTCTGCTGTACATTACTTCTGCCTGCTCTTCATGCCTCCATTGACACAGGGCAAGTGCTGATGTGACTTTGATTGCTAAAATCAGTTTGCAGTTTCTACACGTTTATAAAAACTCAGTCCTTTAATATTTTTTCCTTGGAATAATGATTTTGAGATATATCCGTGTATGTTAACAGTTTGTTTATTTCACCAATAGTTCGGTATCGCATGAGACAAGCACAACATTTACGTGTTACCTTCATTCCACTTTCTGTTTCTATAGCTGAACACCACAGGCTGGGTAATTGATAAGGAATGGAAGTTTCATTGGCTCACGGTTTTGAAGAAGGGAGACTTTAAGAGCATGGCACTGGCATCTTCTTTGCATCTGGTGAGACGTCACACGGTGAAACAACAAACAGGCTGCCTCCGGTTTTCTCTCCTCTTCTGGAAAGCCACTAATGCCATTGTGGGAGTCCTCCGTCCTGAGTACCTCTAACCCTAACTACCTCTCAAAAACATCACTCGGGAATGTCATGAGCATGAATTCGAGGATTAGGTTTATAACACATAACATCTGAGGGAAAATATTCAAACTGTAGCATCCATTCATCTCTTAAGGAGCTTTTGTGTTGCTTTCAACTTTTGGTTGCTTTAAATAAACCTGTGACAGGGCTGGGGGTTTAGCTCAGTGGCTTACGTGCCTGCCTGGTAAGCGCAAGGTTGTGAGTTTGATCCCCAGTGCCAAAAAGAAACAAAAAAACCCTGTTATAAAAATTCTTGTACAACTTTCTGTTTGAACATCTTTTCATTTCTCTTGGTTAAATATCTATGAATGGATTGGCTAGATTGTATGAAAGTATATTTTCAACTACTTTAAGAAACTATTAGTTAATTCCTCAAAACGCCATACTACTTAAAATCCCACAACATGGTCTACGTGTTCCAGTGTCTTAGCACTGTTACTCCCAACTGTTAAATTTGGTCACACTAATACAGAGTTGGTAGTATGTAATTACGACATTAATTTGCATCTCCCTGATGACTACTGTTGTTTATTCAGCATATCCTCATGTTTATTAAGAATATTTATCTCCTTTATTAAAGTGTTTGCTCAAATTTTTGATCATTTTATTGAGCTGTTTATTTTCATATTATGGAGTTTTTAAATTGTCATACATATTGGATACAAATATTTTGCCACATGTATGATTAGTAAGTAATTTCTCCCAGTGTATACTTCACTGTTAGTTATCTTAGCAGTATGTTTTTTGAGGAACCTAAGTACTTACATTGATGAAATCCAAATTATTCTTTCATGCTTTTGATGTTATTCTTTTAAAAGCTTTGTCTAACCCCAATTTATAAACATTATTTTATATTTTATTCTGGAAATTTTATAGTTTTAGGTTTAAACTTGAATCTACTGTATATTTTGGATTTATTTTTGTATATGATGTAAGCATTTATACATTTTTGGTGTTTATATTAGAACTTGTGTAAGGATGCCCAATAATTCAAACATCATTTGTCAAAAAACTGTCATTTCTCCACCAAATTGCATTAGAATCTTTGTTGCAAGTCAGCTTTTAATATGTAGACATATTTCTGGGTTCTCTATTCTGTTCCATCAACCTATTTCTTTATCTTGATGGGATAGTAATAGTCTTGGTTACTATAACCTGTAATGCATCTTGAAGTCAGATAATAATAATCTTCCAAAAGTGTTCTTTTCCAAGGCTGTTTTGCCTATTTTAGATCTTTTCATTTCCTGTGAATTTTAGATTCAACTTACTGTTTTTCTACTAACACAACTGCTTGATTTAACTATATTAAATCTATAAATGAATTTGAGGCATTATTGACATCTAAAGAATATTGAGTCTCTTGAGCCATGAACACAGTATACAACTTCATTTAGTTAGTCTTGTTTAGTTTCTCTGAGAAATATTTTGCTGCTTTAAGTATACAGGTTTTACATAATCTTTGTCAGACTTGCCAATAAGCATCTCATATAGTTTTGATATCTAGTTATTCATCCCTAGCATATATAAATACAACTTATTGGGCATATTTCCGTTGCATCCTGTAATTTCACTAAATTTATTAATTAGTTGCAGTAGCTTTTCTTCATTGATACTATCATGTTTTCCACATACGCAGTCTTGTCGCCCCATATAAATACAGTTTTGTACTTCTCTGTGCCCAGATGAATGCTTTTCCTTCCCTTCCTTCCTCCTTCCCGCCCTCTCCCTCTTCCTCCTTGCCTTCCTTCCTTTACCTAATGGACTAGGCTGGAACCTTTAGGGCAAGTTTGAAACTAGGTACTAAGAACTGATGGTGTCATTTGTTACTGATTATAGATATGCAGTACTCTTTCCTACATCATTAAATATATTGTCAGATACACATTTTTGGTAGGGATTTTAATCAACTTTAAACAGTTCCTTTCTATTCCTAGCTTTCTGAGGAAGTTTTGAGACCACAAGTACATATGAGTTTTGCCAAACGTTTCATCATATCGTGAGAGAGTGAGAGAGAGAGAAGTACTTTGATACGGGTTTCATTTTACTAGTATTTTACTTAAGATTTCTGTATCTATGTTCATAAGGTATATTTGCTTGCAGTTTCCTTATAAACCTTTGTTGTAAATGAGTCTAAAGATAATACCAGCCAGCTGGGTAGGGCGCCACACGCCATAATCCCAGCATTCTGGAGGCTGAGACAGGAGAACTGACACCATGACCTCAAGGCTGGCCTGAACTACACAGTGAGTTCCAGGTCACTGGAGTACATAGTGTGACACCGTCTCAAAAAAAAAAAAAAAAAAAAAAAAAAAAAAAAAAAAAAAAAAAAAAGACAATACTAGCACCAGTCTTGTAGAATGAGTTGGTAGGTACTTATTTCTCTAATTATCTGGGAGAATTTATGTAAAATTGGTCAGTTTTTTTTTCTTAAATGTTTTATAGAATTCACCAGTGAACCCCACAATGCATTATTATTTTTTAAAAATATCTTTAAAATGATTTGAAAGTATAGGTAAAATAATTAATATCTTGGGTATAGTTACTATTCCTTGTGTCACTCATCTTTTGAAACGACCCAGGTTTTCATCCAGTGTTGCCTCGTTTCTGCTTGAATGATTTTCTTTAATTCTTCTGATCCTGAAGAACTACTCGTAATAGATCCTTTCTTGTCATGCAAGTTTCCTAAATGTTGTAGTTTAGTGTGCCTGAAAAGTCTTTATGTGCAATTGATTTTTAAAGATGATTTTGCTGAGCATAAAATGTATGTTGACAGCATTCAAATTCTATCTGTATATGATCTGTGAATGCTTGAAGAAAATGTGTATTCTGCTGTTTTTGGACAGAATGTTCTATAAAGTTGCTTCACAAGGTTGAGCTCTGTATTCTTACTGGTTTTGGGAGGAGGCATGTTTCTTTTTTCCTTTTTATTGTGCACTGAAAGAATCAGTGTGGTGCTAGCTGTCGGTAGCCTACCTGACCATTATTGCCAACGGTATAAAGGCAGAACTGGAGGGGAAGGTGGTGCACTGTTGATTCTCATAGAGAAGTTTGTTACTCTGGCTCTCCTGATATGAACAGAGTTATTCTCATCGTGGAGGAGCTTGGGTCTTCACTGTCGCTGAGGATGGCCGCTCTTCTCTTTGAGGGAACTCTGGTCCTTACCTTGAGCGTCACTCCCTGGCTCCAGGGCAGACCCCTCAGCCTGCTGGCACAGAGCCCTCATCCTGTTGGCACAGACTTTCTAGCTTCCACCACTGACCTTTGTGCCTTTCCAGTGCAGATCCTTGATGCAGACTTGCATGAGACATTGTTATAGGCTCTATATCTCCAGTTGGACTCATGGAGGACACTATTATGGGCTCTAGGTTTTCAACTGGACTTGTGCAGAACATTTCTGTGGTTTCCAGGACCTCAGCTGGATGCTTTGGGTCTCTAATATGTGGACAGATCTCCTGAACTCTTTTGCATTGGACCGTTTGGGTGAATATTATAAAATAACCTTATAAATCCTATCCTACATTAACCCTTTTCCCTTGTAAACCCTGATACCACAAGCAGCTTCACTGTCTTGCAGCTGCCTTGCTTGGATATGTACCCACTTAGGGTTATAATGTCTGGCGGATTGACCCTTTTATCATTATGCAATGTTCCTCTCTGTCCATATAGTTTTCTTTATTCTGAAGTCTTCTTTAAGTAACAAGAACCTAGCCATTCCTACTTTATTTTTCAAAGTTCATTTTTGCATGTTATAATTTTTTCTATTGATTTATTTTCAACCTGCACATATCATTGCATTTGAAATGTTTTCCTTAAAGACAATACCTAGTCAGGTCAATTTTTTTTTAATCCATTCTGCCAAGAGGCATTTTTTAATTGGTGAATTTCAGTTATCTACATTTTAGCTAATCACTGAAAAGTTAAGCCTTCAGCCTGCCATCACATTTCTTATTTCTCATTGTCTTCACTTATCCTTTCCCTTAATTTCACTTGTTCTTCCATGAACTGCACAAACACTCTTGGCATTCCATTTATTGACAGTGTCTTTTTCGTATGGTTGTTGTAATTATTTCTCTAGGCATTACATTATATAGTCATAACTTATCAAAACCTACTGATATTGATATCAGTGAAATATAGAACACTTTGCCCCCTTTATATCTCCTCCCACTTATAATTATCTTAAACATTTCCTTTTCATGTACTGGAACTATATTAGGTAGAGTTATAATTTTTGTTTGTATCATCAAATATTTTTTAGAGAACTCAAGATGACAAGAAAGTTCAATTGCATTTATTGTTATTTTTGCTCTTTCCATATTCTTTTTCCTTCCTAATGTTTTCCACTAGTATTTGAGTCTTCAAGAACATCCTTTAGTAATTAAAGAGAATCCAAACTTTCTTGGCCAACTATAGTTAAAAGACTGTAGTTAACTCTAGTTAAAAGACTATAGCTGCCAAGAAAGTTTGGGTTCTCTTTAATTGCTAAAGGATATTCTTGATACACATAGAATTTGAAGCTGACAGTTCATTTGTTCTCAGTACTATAAAAATATTATGCTACTTCCTTCTGGGCTGCATAATTTTGACACAAAATCTGTTGTCATTCAAAAATTTTTATATGCGCTTAGTTACCTTTTACTCATTGCTGAGACAAAACACCTGACGCCCAAAGTTAGGGAAGGAAAGGTATTTCTACAGTTCTTGGGGGTTTTAGGCCATGCTCAGTTGGCTCCAAGGCAGCGTGGTGAGGGGCCAAGGCAGTATGATGCAGCGGGGCCACCATTCTTTGCTGGCCACACACTGCCCAGCGCGAACCGCACAACCGGAACACATGCTTCTTTCTGCCCTTAAGTCCTACCGTCGCTCCACCCCTGGGTGGGTGCAGCACTCACACCACCAATCCCAGCACTGGACAACAAACCAATCCCAAATGCTAGATTCAGCTGCATCCATAATTATATGTGGGGGGTATACAATCTACAACATGCACATATGCATGCATTTTATCTTTTTGGCTGCTTCTTATTTTGTTGTTCATTTTCAGAAATTTCACCCTATTTTGGGGGATGCATTTCTTCCAGTTAGTTTTTGAAAAGTTTCATTTATTTTCTTCAAAATGTACGTTTATGTTTATGAACAAATTCAGAAAATTTCTAGGCATTATGGATTTAAATATGTTTTCCACCCCACCCTTTTTCTAACGTCATTCTACAAATCTATTGACAAGAATATTAGATATTTTATTATAATTACACATGTTCTTGCGTCTCAGTTTAATGTTTTCTAATCTTTCTGTTATTCAAATTTGGTAATTCTTTTTTTTTTACTGAAACCATTATTAAGAATTTCCTTTATTGGAAAAATATTTTCTCAAAGTTAAAACAAACACAAACAAATTCTTAAATATTCAGCTGTTACACGAGCTAATGGTTTTCATAACTGTTTAAATCTTAACCATAAACTATAACATTATGCAAGGCTAAAAATACCCTGAAAATTTATGGCATATGATGATTAAAATTCTTTCTTTTTTTTTTTTCTGCACACAAAGGCACAAACCACAGCATCAAACATGGGAAAAACTCACAGGCCTATTGTCAAGTTCATATTTTCTATTACAATCACAATACAGTATATTTGATAGTGTATAGTAAATTGCTGAATTGGGAAATAAAGTTTTATTCTTTTTTTTTCTTTTTTTTAATTTTATTTTAAGGGGGGTAAAATTAAACACAACAAAACAGAACAGAGCGGGACATAACAAAGCATGAATTTCAAAGCTAGACAACCAGAGATCTTCACTATCTGTCATATTGTCTCTTGTTTTCTTCCAAATGGTTGACTCGGGGTGCCAGGAGAACAAGGAGCTCCTCTATTCTCTGGGGGACGGCTGAGAGTGTGGCAAACTTTTGGTGCCCCGAAGGAGAGAGACCCTGGTGCATTGTGACCTGCACCATGCGGTTGACTCGGGGTGCTGGGAGAACAAGGAACTCCTTCCCTCTCTGGGGGGAAGTGCTGTGATCCTGCCAGCATGTGGGCTGAAAATCAGACATCTCAGGTCATCCTGTCCCCCGTCCGGTGGCCCCCCCCTTAGTAAGTGGGAGCCAGTGAACTACACATCTTGTGAACAGATTGGCTATGTTATTTAGTATGAACTCCCCATATGCAAAGATAAGGTCAAATTCGGTAATTCTTATGGCCCTATCTTCCAGTATACTTATTCTCTCGTCTTAATTTTGTTTTGAACTTACTTTTTCACTTTTTAATTTTGCTTGTATATTTCAGTGATAAAATTTCTGTGTGCTCTTTCCTTACTTCTCTGCTGAGAGTTTCCATTTTCCTGATACCACTGTCATATGACAGTGCTGTGTGTTTCATTACAGCCGGAAAAGGAGGGAAGTCTAGACTCTTCGTTCAGCAAAGACTGGGGAACAGAATCGTCATTATGGCTGTGCCTCAGTGTTGGTCTGTGATTTTAAGCAGTTATTATGTGAAAGTTTCTACCCGGGCTAGTGTGATGCTCCCTCTGTGGGTGATCACATCCTCTTCAGTGTCAGGACCATTCTGAATTCTCTATTCACTGTGCTGGGAATTGACAAGGTTTTCCAGTCTCACTCTTGAGAACAGGCACTGTTCCTACATCTGAGACATTCTGGCTAATTCTTTTAACTGACTCTTTCCCCAGCCAGTTTCTTTCTTCACGTATGAGTACTGATCAACATTATTGAATATTTGGGGGAGGTTCTGAAGAATAGGGGTGTCTTTCACTCTGCAACTCTCTCCCCTTTCAGCTCTGCCTTTTCCCTTTGTCTCCCTGGCCAAAATCCCACTCCAAAGGGTCAATTTAACAATTCAGCAATCAGCTCCATCTCTCATCCTTCTCCTTTTATCACAGCCAATTCTTTCAGATCAGTAAGTGTAAATACCGTTAAGATTCACCTCAGTCATTCCACAGTTCAGGGACCACTCACATGAGAGCCCGGAGCTCAGTGCCCAGGGAAATGAAAACTCTTAGCTCCCGGATCTTGTCTCTTGTCCTATGTCAGGCAGAATGCAGTACTGCAGATCCTATTACTCTAACTTGGCATGAAATAGTCCAATAAAAATGTTTTTTAAATGCATGTGATTAATTTTAATGACAACTCTAACACTTAACCCTTCAGGCAGCAAAAATAGCACAGACATCAAATAAGTGGCCCAAACATGTTCCAGGAAGCAACTCGTGAAGCCACACGGGTTCCCGCTCTGGGTGAGAACCAGAGTACGCCAACAGCAGGGATTGGGCAACTAGGAGGCAATAATAGTCTAGGACACTGGCACTGTTGGTGCTTTGATATGCGGGTTGTTTTTCTTTGTAATGTAACAAGTTGTGTGTGTTAGTCTAAGTATTTAGCAGTGAAAGGGAGTTTAGAGACGGTCTAGCACATCAGCTTTCCATCTCATTGCAACCGTTTTGCCACTGAGTAAAAGGAGCCTTCAAATCATTCATCTGAGGTTATGCAGCTGCAGAAGTGTGAAACAGGGTCTGGAATTTGTTTTTCTACCTTCCAATCCCACCACTTCAGAGGGAACTCCAGACCCATTTCCGGTCCAATCTAAAGTGAATCTTGGATGGAATCGCCATAATAATAGAAACATCAGTTTATCCGGCGCTTCATGTGTGTCAGGTGCCTTGTATGTGCTGTCTTTATTATTCCTGAACACCTATGAAGAAACAGCTCACTCAAGCTGAACAACTCACAAATGACTGTGTCCCAATAGAAACCGAGGTCTGATTGTCCTTCTCGTAGATGCTATTTTTATCTTTGTCTTATTTTCTGTTGTGTTCATTTTCTTTTCTCTTTTCCCCCGTTCCAGTTGTTCTTTCCTTTTGAACAGTTTCTATCCCTTTCACAATATCTATGGTCCTTTTATACCTTACTTACTTTTGCAGTTTCTTACACGAGGGAGAAATACAATGTTTATACATGGAAATATGGTTTATTTCACTTAAGACTGTGGGCTCTAGTTCCATCCATTTACCTATAAAAGCCTCGAGGTTATTTTTCTTTATAGCTGAGTAGTACTCCATTGTATAAAAATACCAGGGGCCAGGGCTTTAACTCAGCGGGTCACAAGTGCCTGCTTGGCAAGTGCAAGGTTGTGAGTTCTATCCCTGGAACAAAAAAGAATGAAAAAATACCAACCTTCTTTTATCTAACTGTTGAAATATGGAATGAGAGAGAGGCCAGGGAAAGGCATGGCGGGGGCAGAGCTTCCATTCCCTGTAGGGCCCCATCACCCTCCTATTGTCTCCTTATGTTCATTAGCCTGGAATTCTTTCAGGTCTGGTTTTTATAGAGGCTTTTAGATAGACCTATTGGCTAAATCATCAGCACCTGTGAGTCAGTCAGTTACCAGTCCTAGGTTGTGGTGGGTAAGGCGTGAGCAAGGGCGGTTCTTAGCGGGGCCTAAGATTTCCCCCCTCTCATTGCACAGTTCTTCCTTCTGGCCCCTGTCCTTGTTCTCTAAGTCACTCGCAAACGTTAACTCAGGTATTGTTTAGAAGAGCTTATGTCTTACACATGATGCTCCTCTTACCCTATCATTCAAGAGATTTCTAGGGTTTTATGTGATCAGTACCAAGACCTTGGGACAAAGACCAAATATTACATATGTTTTATTATATTAAAATTAGCACGCTCACATCTGTTTTTCAAGCTCTTTACTGCCTTCTATAAACCTCACCGGAGACTCACTGAATTCTCTCATACATGGTCTTTATGGAGGATTTGTTAGACAAGCCTACAGTTAAATCATTAGTACCTGTGATGCTAAAGGTCCCGGAAAGCCCAACATTTACAAATCCATTCATTCACCAATCATTTCGTGATCTTGTGTATTATATGCTAATGAATGCTCATTATATAAAGAAAAAACATTCAGTATTTGTTGTTTATTGCTGTTGTAAAAAACTGCTACAAACTTAGGAGCTCAAAGCAACAGAAATGTACCCTTTAAATTCTGGAAATCCTACGAGGATCTCACTGGGCCAAAATCAGAGCATACTAGGGCTGCATTCCTTCTGGAAGCTCTAGAAGAGAAACCTTTTCCTTGGCCTTCCTAGCTTCTTCAGCTTGTCTTCTATCTTTGTTTCCTGGCTCCCCAAAAGCCACCGACACATCAGCAACTGTGGGTCAAGTCCTCCTCACACGCCACCACTCTGCCACTGACTCCTTTATTGTCTCACTTTCTTAATTTAAGAATCTTTGTACTTACCTTGGGACTATTACGATAGTCCAGAATAATATCCCAAATGTAATCAGATGATTAATAAGCTTAGTTTCATCTGCAGCACGAGCTGTCCTTTGCCATGTACCCTCTCCAGTTTACAAGTTCTAGGGATCACAATGTGTGTGACACTTTCAGGGAAGGGGGGGCGTAAAGTCTTATAACTACGCCCAAATCATTATACTGAAGGACGTCTGAGAGCCTTGCAGGCAGACACAGGCTCATTCACCTAAGCCTGCAGTGCTGGTGATTCATCGGGCTCCCCCCCATTCATCTGCTGATGCACTTACCCACTCTCTTGATTTCACTGACTATCTCAGTAAGACAAATCTTAATTATGCATCGAATTTTTGTACCAAATTAGAGTCATATCCTCAATTGCAATACATATATATTTACGTACATAGTGTTTATTGTGAGCATAACTGTAAGTATTTCCCTCCCCACCCTTTCTGTATTATCTAATTTAATCTACACTATCACCAGGCACCTTGTAGGAATCTGGGAGTTCATCTCACTCCCTGATTTTTGGTTCCCTAATCCTAACTACATCACCAAATACGATCTCTTTTACTTCCACTGTCTCTCACATCATTTTCCAGAGCCATCTTACTGCAGAATGCAGATGGTACAATCAAACTCCTTGGATTCCTCCCAAGCTCTGTGCTTTTATCTCTCTGTCTCCTCACTCAGGGTGGCTCCTGTCAGGAATGTCCTCTCTTTTCTTCTGGTCTTAATCTGACTTCATCGCCCAGGGTGGTGAGATTTCCACCAAAGAGCTCTCGTGATTCTGCAGTGACTGTGCCCCCACCCCGCTAGAACCTTCCTGAGGCAATCATCCTGACCCTGAGGATGACAAGGTCTGTTATTTATTTCCCTCCTCAGGCCCAGAGTAGCTCTTTAACAAGAGAAACTATCTTAGTCATCTCTTCCCTTGTGCTGCAGCCCAACTCAAGGGCGTAATACATCCACAAACATTCACGGTCCTAAGAACATTGAGTAGCTAATCCAATATCTACATTTTGAATAGATATCCAATATCCAGAGGACATAGAATACCTTAGTTTTTATACTGTTTGGATGTTATAAGAGTTTAGCATTTCAGAACACGTAAAGCATTTGAGTTTACTGGAAGCAGTTGAAAAATTCCAGGTGCTCTTGACGATACATACTAATAATTTGTTTCACAGGAAGCTGTAGATTTGTTAGGAGTAATCTAAGCATACACAGCGTGATGATTTCACTACATAATTGACTTTAAACTCATCTCCTCAGTGATATGGACCTTCAGTGTATAGGTAGCAACCCTCAGGCTTAGTGTACATGATAGAGCAAGACCAGACTATGCTAGCTTGCACCACACCCCTAAAGTACCCCACAACCAATGCCTTGATCTCAGAGGGAGGATAGCACTGTAGAAGGCATCAGAACAGCAGTGTGGAGAATGCCAACCATAACTTAGCCTCAATAGAGGTAACAAAACTCTAAATATGAAGAAGTGATCCTGAAACTAGTTTGCTGAGACCTAAAGGAAAAAAATTTGATTATAAATGTGACTAAGAACTAGAGCAAGTTACCTCAGGAACCTGTCAATTTCTCAGGCCTATGTCTCATAAATGAGAACTTCTGGACAGATATATTGGACACATTCATCTGGTTTTCCAATTTATTTGCCAGCCTTGAGGCAGATAATTTGGTACAAGGACTTGGTAATAGACTCTTTTGTCAGGACAGAACATTTCTTGAATTAATTTAGACAGTAAATATTTCTAAGCACTTAAAAGTTATAACTCCTTTTTCAATGCAGGAATAAGGTATTGAGCCCAGCCTGTGAATAGCCTGTAACCCTGAATAGGAGGAAAGCTGAAAACTGACATACAATAAATTATATCCGATGGAGAATAATTTCCAAGAATGCTGTCTTTATTTTCCTCTGCGGAAATGATGTGATTGCCTCACTCAATAGTGAAATTTATGCCATTTTAAAACAGAATGACTAAAAGGCTCAGCTTGATGACTGCATCTGAAAGTCTTCTGAGCACCTAGAAATACATAGAGGGTTGATCTACGCCATACATTCTCAATTTTATCTTCCACTGCTCTGAGAGTTCCTAAAGAATCCCATTTTATTTCCCCTTTTATTTTTGTACCGGGGATCAAACTTACGACCATGCGCTTGCAAGGCAGGCACTTATGTCACTGAGCTAAATCCCCAGCCCTCATTTCCCCATTTTTGATATCACATAAATGGATATTAAATTTTCCTTAAGAAATATCCTATATCAGTTTAATTCAATTTTATGTTAGAAAGTTAAAGTGTTTTTATAGATGTAAGATCACAAAGTGAATGATCAGCTTTCTAATATCATAGATCAGTATCAGATTAACAGACAAAATTAAGATGAAATACATAAGCAAATAAACAAACTTCCTGAATATTGAAACTAAATATTGTATTTGTTTCTAGTTGAGCTATGCATTTGTTGAAGCAGTCAAGTGGTGCAGTAACTGGTATCTTTTTCCTTTGTCAGCCAGATTAACAAGCGTGAAATACCTGGAATATGGTCTACTGCATAACAAACATTATGCAACCTTTTGGTACTAGTATTACTGCTTTTTATTATCTTCTTAAAATAAACATAGAAAATTTCCAGTAAAAACCTATTCTTTGCATCCACATAATAGTTTCTTTAGCATTCCAAACAGGCTGTGAATGGCCAAATTGGCTACTTGCAAATGTATCACACACTAACATCCGACTAAAATTTATTGAATACATTCACTGCCAAACATTTGGCTAAGTGTTTTGATAAATTATTCGATTCACTCAGGCTTCATAACAGCCAGTATAATGGAGGTTTATTGGTTTTATTTTATAGAAATTAAAGCATAGAGAAGTGACTAATACGACAATAATCAGGCAGATTTACAAAGCGAATTTCTGCGTGCCCGAGGCCCATGATTTCAAGCACCATCCTTTTTTATCTCCTTTGTTTAATTCTCTCTTAAAATGATTTATCTACAAGCCTGTAACTCTTTACTCTGTTCACTACCACTCAATTCAGCAAATACTGATTGAGCATTTACCTAGGCATAGAGATAAAAAGTTGATTCTATACATAAATTACACTCAAGCTGTCTTGTGCAGGGATCCACATTGTCAAGGATGTGAGGAATATCGGAGACGTTCCCACTAGGGAAGCTGGGCAGTAGATGAAGTTACTCGGCGTCTTTCTTCTCCTTAACAGTCATAAATGTCCTTTCATACTGTGTCTAGTTTTTTCATTCTTAGGACCCAAAGCAGTGACAATGTACGCTTGCCCTGAGATCAGCTAGTAGTGTAATGACAGAAATGCTTTAGTGACATTTTCTGGTGTATGATATTTAAATAATTATAATCTACTGGTTAGCATGCACCGAACAAGTGTTAGAAATCCATGTGTAAGGGCCTATATGAGTTTATTAAAACGTTTCTGAGGATGGTCAAATGTCTGCTAGAAACAACCAAAAGATCGCTTGGGCTATAGTTCACTGCTCAGGTGGGGATCATGACGGGGACTCAGGTTGCAGGCTCGCCTAGGAATGGAAAGAGTGAGTTTAGTGAAGGCGTTTCCTGCACAAATGAGCAACAACTTAGAATCAACCTGAAGCTGAGCATTATGTGGTCCCCACTTCAAGCCAATGAGGATTGGCTAAGAAACAGATGTGCTTAGAGCTGAGCTATACGGATAATGTAATGGAGGTTGGCCATTTCTTCTTTATCCACTTTGGGTAGCCTTGTGGGCCAGAAGTGTGTTTTGTGAAGGTTATCGGTAGACAAGATAAGCCCAAAGCCAGAGATCTGTGAATCACGTTGAACAGAGCATGACTGTGTCCCTGGTTCTTTTAGCCGGAGACTAGGGGTGAGCACGTCAACAGTGTCCAAATGCTGCAAGGACGTTTCATCTTAGCATTGAACACAGGAAGCAAATAGAACAGTGAGGAAACTTGGTTTTATTCAATGTAAGGCGTGTTCATCTATCCGGACAAAATGAGTTCACTGTCATTGGAATCAAGTCATGGGAATGTCAAATTCAAAGCACCTGGAGCATGTGTCTGTCCTAAACTCTCACTAGAGAGGAAGTAGACCATCAAAGAAATTGTGTGTCACGCTTAAAGACTGTACAGGTTTTGGTGGCAGCCAGGACTGCTGGGTTTCTGCTTGAAGCCTTCCCAAGTTAGCCCAACTACGGCAGTGTGATACTGTGGGCCCAATGTCCCACGGCATAGAAAAGACCCTTGTGAGGATAGGGAATACATGGCTGCTAAGAAGTCTGCTGTTTCTCAGGGTCTGTACTGCTAATTTGGGGATTAGTTGATTTACATGTTTGTTTTGTAAAACACTGAATTATTTGTTGCAAGTAAATATCATTCTGATCTGACAATGCTTCTATAGTCAGTTATTCAAGTCACGGAACTAGGAATACTCATGGAGACACAGCAACACTCCCCCTGGGGGAGGTGAACGTGGCACAGTGCAGAGACATTTCTAGAATCCTTTTAGAACACAAATGGAAATGGCTCCTTTAACAGCAACAAAGAGTTCAAAGGTTATCACTCTCAGAGATACTTTTGTTTAGTAGGGGATGCAGTGTCAAAACTAGAGGAAAACTTGACGGCTATGAACAAAGAGGAAGGGGAGACGGGGCTAGATCATCCCATTGTCTTAACATCATACTATATACTGAATTTTAGGAGATGGACCGGTCACAGAGAGCTCCATCCTCAACTTCTAACTCATATGCTTTCATTGCTCGGTGAATATATTCTCCTAGAATATGTTCTCTTTAACTCTCAGTGCACAAATTCAAGGCATTTGTGAATAAACACAAATGAGTTAATTACAAACTTTAAATTCACTTAGAACCGTGATTCCAGTTTGATTATAAATAAGCAGTAATCTAGTAATACAATGTTGATGATGTTTATAATGAGGATGATAGTGAAGGTGCTAATAATATTTATTGAGTAAAAAATTATGGTAGTCTATGTAGTAAACATTTTACAATCATGCCATAACTGGTGTGTTAAACACTATTGTCACTAGTAATTATACTGGTCCTAAACCAAATTTTATAGAATCAAGAAGGCAAATTAAATTGAGTTAAATTTAATGACAGAAGATACACAGTTTTGAAATAGCCAAACTAGGATTCATACCCAAATCTCCTTAAATGAGAAAAAATGAAATGAAGACAGAAGGAGAAAGAACACAAGATAGAAATGAAGAAATGGCAGGGGAAAAGAAATTGTGTTTGAAAAGTTAATTTTGAATATGGTTCAAGCTGCCTTCTTAACATTTGGTATAATATCCTTACAGTGGCATTCAGTCAGAGAAAAAAATTTTTCTCCCTGATTTTCTCAAAGGAATGGTAAAAAGTCTTTAAGTTAGCCTCTAGCACTTTGTCACACAAACTGTCATAATTTATTTGATTGTCTTATCTCTTAATTTTTTCTTTATCCACTAATTCACTGAGCACTTGTTGAAGACTGACATACTATGCCAGGTACTTTATGAGATAGACAAAATGCAATGGGAGCAAAACAGAATTTTAAGGATCTCTCAGCCAAACAGAAGAAAAAATCATTACTCTAATATCAAACAGGTCAATATGTAATTACAAGCTGAGGTGTAGGCCATAGACACAAACGTAGGATTGTACTATGCTAGTATATGATAGGGGTATTTGGCCAGGTTCTCACAGAGGCAGATAACAAAGATCTTGCTGGGAAAACGAAAGCGTGTAGAAACTAGAGTCATTGCCAGTGAATGCAGGTAAACGGCGGCAGGGGATTGGGAAGCTGATTTCATAAATCTTTCAGCGTTCTCAAGCCAGGGCCACCTGCCAGCAGATTGCTCTGTCTTGGTCTTGTGCTATGTCATTGTTTAGATGTAACCTCAGGCAACCAAAGCATGGGAAAATTATTCCCTTGGCAGCCAGAGAGCTGAGAGGACTAACATTAGGCTGACCACACAGTTAGTGACATGGGGAGTCTGAAGACTTTTCCCTGCAAAGGAAGTCACCTGAGTTTGAGGGAGGAGTAGCTGTCATAAGGTGAGTAGGATGAGGGGAATGGGGACTGTCACATTTACCAGGTTTGAGACTTTTAAAATAGTTTGAGTTCTTTCTGGGGTTCCTGGTGGCTTCCACGACATTATAGTGTAGGGTGCGTGTAAGGTGATCATTCCAACTTAGGTCAGCTACACAATCCTCAAGGATTCCTGGCCATTATGGAAAACTGGAACCGATTAGACACTTATGTTCCAAGACTTTATTCTTGTCTGATTGTCAGACTTCTGCAAATTGTTTAACTTACTACCATATAATCTGTGAAGTTAGGGCCATATCAATTATTAAATCATATATATGAGTGATTGATTGAGTAAAGAATAGATCAGAGGGTCATACTGCCTTATTATTTTTCTCACCAATTGTAGTTTCACTAAAATGATAGTACATTAATCACAAATAGAACTTTGTTCCCTTCCGGCAGAACTATTTTTGAAGCATACAGATAGTTAATAGGAATCAACTCATTCATTTGCCCTTTGAGGACCCCGTGGTGAGTCATTCATTTTTCCAAACGCATTTCTTCTGTATCCCTGAGGACAGGTTCATCAGGTCCAGTGCCAAGGTCAGTATAGTCCATAACTGAGGTCTGCCTAGCTTTAGAATGAACATTTTTAGAATAATATTTTATATTCCCCAAATCAGAATATAAGAAGCTCAACATTCATGATTACAAAACTCAGACCTTAAATAGTTGATTAGGAGTATAAGGGTCAGAAAAATTTGTTGATAAATTTTCAACTGTGACTTAGGTACAAGCATTATGAGTTCATAAATCAACTGTGATCTTTCATGGTGAGAGTGATACTCTGTCAGATGACATACACATCCAGAGACTCCGCATGGAGGGTGATGCCCACCAACATCCTTCACTTGAGGGACAATGAGCTACAGGCCTGAGACGTGATCTTTAGGTCTTGACTCCCAAAGTCAGTGTTTCCTGCATTTCAATGTAATAACTGATTATTACAACTATTGTTTGAATTCTACTTACCAGAAGTTCATCTCAACGTGGTCAGTGCGGACTGAGGTTCTGTTGAAGGGTTTACCATAGAGGACCCCTGAACCCTTTCCTTCACCAACACGCTTCTAGATGGACACCAGCTGCTGACCTCTCTCCCCGCCTCCTGCTGGACTGTATTCGGTTATGCTGTAAAAGTGATGCTCTGGGGGCTGGGACTTCAGCACACAGCTTAAGCCCTGGACTAGTAAGTGTGAGGTCTTGAGTTCGATCCCCAGTACCAAAAATAAAAATAAAAATGATGTTCTGAGACAGATTGCAAGTTCAAAGCCTGCCTAAATTAGTGAGATCCTGTTTAAAACTTAAAAATAAGCAAATGGGCTAGGGATGTTCTTGGTATAAAAGGCCCTGGGCTCAATGCCCAGTACTGCAAAAGAAATAAAAAGTAATATTATAAATCTCAAAAATCTAAATCTCTTTTTCCTTACTTAAAATTACACAACAGCTAAAGTAATTCCTCTGGCTAAAGTTCTAATTCCTTAATGTGTCATCAGCCCCTTCATAATCCAGTGATAATTTTTTCCCTCCAGTTTTACTTCTTGCCAGGTTACCTGCCACAAGTCCGCATCACACAGACGCCCTGCTCACTATGTACTAGACTGGCAACACGCTCTTCTCTCTCGCTTTGCATGGACTGTCCCCTCCACTGATAACTCTATTCCTTCCTCTTTTCCACCTTACTCAGGCAAACTCCAACCCACTCCTCAGGGGGTCGTTCCTCTGTTTCCAGCCTTTACTTTGTGCCTGACCACATGCTTTATATTTTGACTTTATTTTTGAGATAAAATTTACATCCCCAAGCAATTCACCCACTTAAATGTAAAGCTCAATGAATTTTAATTTTTCACAGAGCAGGGCAATCATCAGTAATTTTTAAATGGTTTCAACAGCTCCCCCCAAACCCTCATCCCTACTGGCAGATATTCCTTTTTTAAAGCTGTCCAAGCCTTAAGCAACCATATACTTTCTACCCTCATTTATCTGCTTATTGGGAACATTTCATACAAATGCAATCATGTAATTCGAAATTTTGCATGAATTGGCTTCTTTTATTAAGTACAATGCTTACAAGTTTCATACATGCTGTGGTATATATCTCTACTCATTATTTTTTATGGAGAAATAACATCCCATTTTACAAACACAACATATTTGATTCATTGATTCATTAATCAGTTGACAGAAATTTAGTTCATTTCTATTTTTTTAACTTTTATGATAATACTCTTATGTTCTTATGAACATTCATGTACCATGTTACTGTTGCTGTTGTGTAATTTTAAGTAAGGAAATTTTCATCTGTTTTGAATATATACCTGGAAGTGGAACTGCTGTAAGTTTTTTATTTACTACTTTAAGGAAAAGACAGACTTTGTCCCCCAGTGGCTGCTTGATTTTTTACCCTCACTGGTAATGCGTAAGAGTTCCACTCTTTCTTCATCCCCAACATTTGCTATTTTCTAGTTTTTTGTTGTTATTTTAAATTTTCTTGCAGCCATCTTAGTAGCCGTGAAGGCTTATCTCACTGTAGTTTTAAATTGTATTCCCTCATGATTGGTGATGTGGAGCAATTTTAAATGTACTTACTAGGCTTTCAAATACCTTTATTGGAAAAATGTCTAGTCAGTCCTTTAGCAGCTCCCTTAATTATATCATTTGACATTTATTTATGGAGTCATAACATTTCTAAAGATATCTCCTTTTCTTTGGCTTATATTTTCACTTTTTACAGTACTGTTTGCAGAAAAAAAATTGACTTTAATGACTTTTAGTTTATCTAGTCTTATTCAATTGCTTGTAATTTTGGTGCCATTTTGAAGTGACATTTACTTACCCTAAGGTCATGAAGATTCATTCCTATGTTTTTACTAACAGTTTTAAAGTTTGAGCTTTTCTGTTGAAGTCCTTGACTCATTTTGTGTTCATATTGCTGAGTGGTATAAAAAAGATTGATTTCTTTTTTAAAATGTGAGTATTCAATTACAGGATATCATTGGTCAAAAAACTGTTTCCCCAGTAAATTGTCTTGATGTAATTAACAAAAGCCAGAGGACTTCAAATATAAGCCATTATCTATGGACTTTCAATTCATTGGTCTGTATGTATATTCATATACCAGTTTCACACTACAGTTTATGCAAAAGTTTAATTCCAGGAAGAATGAGCCGAATAGTTGTGTTCTTTTTCAACATTATTTTATTTTGCTTGGATCTTTCTTTTCTATACATTGGGATTTTAGTAAGGTTTATGGTGAACCTATAGATATTCTGACCCATAAACATGGAATGTCTTCCTAATAATCCAGTTTTTCTTTAATTTCTTTTGATAATATTACCTAGTTTTCACATAACAAGTTTTATACTTTTGTTAAATTTACTCCCCAAAATTTTATTTTTGGTGCTACAGCAAATGGAATTGTGTTCTCAATTTTATTTTCAAATTATATTACTAGTGTTCAAAAATGCAATTGAATTTTCTGTATTGACCTTATGTTCTGAACTGTTCTTTGTTTAGAAGGAAAGTTTAGCTTCCAAACCAAAATGAACATACATTGTGTTTCTTCTCATAGTTTTGTAGTGAATTCCTCAGGATAGTCATGGAAATTCATAGCTCATATCTAAGGTGGCCCTCAAAGCCTCATGTGTTTGCAAAGTGACTGGATTATAGCTGACTC
>PVJX010015038.1:0-23715 GCA_004027295.1 Dolichotis patagonum
ACACTGAGATTCCATCTCACTCCAGAAAGAATGGCCAAGATAGAAAACACTACCAACAACAAGTGTTGGAGAGGCTGTGGGGAAAAAGGAACTCTTCTACACTGTTGGTGGGAGTGTAGACTGGTGCAACCACTGTGGAGGTCAGTCTGGAGATTCCTCAAAAAGTTGGGTTTGGAAGTCCCATTTGACCCAGCTATTCCACTTCTAAGCATATTCCCATAAGAACTCAAAACATCATACCACAGTGATATATGTGCACCCATGTTTATAGCAACACAATTTGTAATAGCCAGATCCTGGAAACAAACTAAGTTCCCATCAACTGAGGAATGGATAAAAAATTGTGGCATTTTTATACAATGGAGTACTACTCAGCTATAAAGAAGGATCACATCGAGATATTTATAAATAAATAGACACGACTTGAGACCATTCTCTTACGTGATATAAACCAAACTCACAAGGGTAAATACCATATAGTCTCCCTAATATGAGATTTGATAAGAGTATATAAGACTTTATGGTAAGCATGAGTCCCCATCTCATAGCTTTGAAGTCTTTCAAAGTTTTCAATCATCAGTTGGAATGGTTTTATCCTGTTTTGTTTGACTATATCATACGTGATGATATGAATAGCTGTTTTGAAGAAAACAAAACATTGTGACAGCTATTGCTGATTTAATATCATCCTTCTTAGAAGTCCTACCATGCTTTTTTTGTTCTACTACCGTTGGTTCTATCTATCACATTGTGTCTTATTGGAATTTGAATATGTGTGATAGTTTAAACAAAATTTTTTTATCGAAAATGAGATATTATACTACCCATTGATCATTTTCTGTTATTTGGTTCAGAAAGCCTCTTAATTCTTTCACTCTATGCATGGCTTTATACTATTGTGTTATGTTTGATATTATTGTGTTTGAAACTATGCTCAATTATAGCAGAGTAAGAGATATGGTGTTAGCTACTGTTGATGTCCTGTTGTCTTAATGTAAAGTACTGTGTTGCCTATGTTGTCCTGTTCTGATCTGCTCTGTACTGCCCCCTTTTGTTTTATTCTCTTTCCAATTAAAAAAAAGGAGAGAGAGAGAAAGTGGAAATCATGAATGACCAATATAGGAAACAAATAATTTGCATGAAACAAATTCAAGAAGATATAGAGGAAATAAAAAATTCCATTAAAAACTGGCAAAACCACTTGAATGAAACTGAAGATAGACTTTTAGATCTTAAAGACAGGATTTCAGCTAAAGACCATGAAAAAAAAGACCTCTTGAAATAACAAACTAATTGTTTACTAATTACACTAATGAAAAACTAATTACACTAATTACAGTTACAACATGATGCAAATAAATATAAGAATAATGTGTATCAATGAGAAAGCAGGAGTCAGCACAAACTAAATTAAAAAAAATTTGAAGAAGTGATAGCAGAAAAAATTTCAAGCATGGAAAATGAATCTGACATAAAGATATGTGAGGCATATAGCCACCCAAATAGCTATAACTAAAATAAAACTACACTCAGACATATAATAATCAAGATCCTAGAAATTCAGTATAAGAACAGAATATTAAAAGTATTCAGAGAAAAGAAATAGATCACCTGTAAGGGAAAGCCTATCAGAATCATGGCTGACTTCTCAACACAAACTCCCAAAGCAAGAAGAGATTAGAGCAAAGTGTTTCAAGTCCTGGAAGAATACTGCTTCCAACCGAGACTGAACTATCTTTCAGAATCAATAAAGAAATAAAATACTTCCACCACAAAGAAAAAATGAAGAAATTTATGATCACAAACCCAACACTACAAAGGGCACTGAAAGATGTTATACACAGAGACAAAAATGACCACAACTCCCAGAAAAAGAAAGAAATCATCAAGCAGTGCAAGCAATTCAACAGAGGGAAAAATCAGGGAACCAAAAACCATAAAATAATATGTCAAGGATAAAACAATACACAACAGTTATTATCATCAATGTAAATGGGCTAAATTTGCCAAGCTAAAGAAACAAACTGGCAGAATGGATCAATAAATGCTATATTGAAGAAATTCATTTAACTCAAAAAGAAATTCATATACTAAAAGTCAAAAGGTGGAAAACAATATTCCATGCAAGAGGAACACAGACAAAAGCAGGGGTAGCTGTACTGTTTGCAGAAAATGTGAACTTCAAGCCAAGAATGATCAAAAGAGGTAAAGAAGATCATTTCACACTTGTTAGGGGAAAAATTCAAAAGGAAGAGATTACATTCATAAATATATATATGCCAAATATGAGAGTACACAACTCTCTATGGCAAATATTAAAGACATTAAAAACCATGTAAGCAATAACACAGTTATAATAGGGGACCTCAATACTGCAGTGTCACAAATAGATCAACAAAACAAAAAATCAGCAAAGAAATAACAGAACTGAATCAAACCTGTAAACAAATTCATTTAGTAAATGTTTATAGAATGTTCTACCCAACATCAGAATACATATTCTTTTGAGCTACACAAGGGTTGTTCTTTAAAATACACCATATACTAGCCTATAGACATGCTTAAGTAAATAAAAAGCAGTTGAAATTATCCCAAGCATATTTTCTGACCAGAATGTAATCAAATTGGAAAATAATGACAATAGAAATCACAAAAAAATCCATAAACACATGGAAATTAAATACACCCTTCTGAACAGCAATGGGTAAACACCATATTAACTTGCCAGTTAAGAAACTGAAACAGTTAATAAAATCCAAAAGATACAACAGATATAGAAATAAGGGAAAGAAACTGCTTAAACAGAGATTATATTGTTTGATCAATTTTGTATTCCTATGTATGGTAACCTGAGCAACTATTTTGAAGAGAACAATATGTAATATAATAATCATTGTTAAATTACTATCATTTTAGTTTGAAATCCTACATTGCTACTGGTTATTTTGTTTTTGTCACTTTGTTTTTATTGTTGTTGCTTTCTTTGTTTCCTTCTTGATTTTTTTCTCTTTAAAAGAAAACAAAAAAGAAAAAACCAAAATCAGTAGTATAATGATCTTAGCTACCCTTTGTGTGTGCTTGTGTATTTTTTTTTCTTTTTATTCTTTTCATTTCCATGTTTTGTTCTTTCACCCATCAAAGTAGTTCTTCTTTATGAACAATTTCCTTCCCTTTCACAATATCTATTATATGTTTTGGATCTTATTTACTTTTCCTGTTTCTTACACTAGGGAGAAAATAAGATGTTTACATATGCAAGTTTCACTTATTTCACTTGGGAGTATGGTCTCTAATTACATCTATTTAACTATAAAAGCATCAAATTTATCATTCTTTATAGCTGATTGGTACCCATTATATAAAAGCACAGCATATTTTTTACCTATTCGTCCATTGGTGGGCATTTGGGTTGTTTGCAAGATGTCACTATTACAAATTGTGCTTTTAGGCACATGGGTGCACATATATCACTGTGGCATAATGTTTTCAAATTTTCTGGGAAAGTACCCAGAAGAAAAATAGCTGGTTGAATGGAACCTCTAGTCTTGGTTTTCTAAGGAATCTCCACACTGATTTCTACAGTGACTGCACCAGTCTACACTCCTAACAGTGGAGAAGTGTTTCTTTTTCCCACATCCCTGAGAGAATTTGTTATTGGTTGATTTATTGATGATAGTCATTCATTCTGGAGGAGATGGAATCTGTGGTGTTTTAATTTGCATTTCTCAAATGACCAATGATGTTGAACATTTTTGCACATATATTTTGGCATTTGTATTTCATTATTTGGGAAGTGTGTATTCATTTGTGATGTCCTTTTTTGGACTGGATCTTTGAATTTGGAATAGTCTATTTTCTTTTCAGTTCTTTGTAGTACTAGATAGAAGTCCTTTGTCTGAGGGATAGTTAGCTAAAATTTTTTCCACTCTTGTGGGTTTTCACTCTCTTGGTGATTTCTTTTGCTATGCAAAAAATTTTTAATAAGATGAGATCCCATTTGTTGATCCTTTTAAGTGCTTCCTGGGCACTTTGGGTGTTGTTCATGAACTCTCTGTGTACCGCTATGTCTTCAAGATTCCTACCTACTTTCTCTTCCCAGTAGGTTAAGTGTTTCTGGTTAAATATTCAGATCTTTGATTCACTTTGACTTTAGTTTAGTGCATGGTGATAGAAATAGATCTGCTTTAGTCTTCAGTATGTGGAAAGCTAGTTTTTCTGGCACCATTTGTTAAAGAGGCTATCTTTCTTCTAGTGAACATGTTTGGCCCCTTTGTCAAAGTTAAGGTGATTGAGTGTATTTGTATTAATTTCTACATCTTCTAATCTGTTCTATTGATCCTCAGGTCTGTTTTATTGCCATTTATGTGGATTTTCTCATAGTAGCTTTTTAGTATATTTTCAAATAAGGGATTGTGATCCCTCCTGCCTGGTCTTTGTTGCCTGGAATTACCTTTGCTATTCTAGGTCTCTTCATGTTTTCCCACTGAATTTTAAGGTTGTTTTCTCTAATTCTGTGATATACACTTTTCCAATTTTGATTCACATTACATTAAATCTGTGTAACAATTTTGGAAATATTGTCATTTTCATCACGTTGATTCTTCCTACCCAATATAAAAGGATATCTTTCAATTTTCTGAACTTCACTTCAATCTCCTTTTTTGAAGTATGGTAGTCTTCATTGTAGAAATACTTTATTTCCTGTGTTACATTGTCTTATAGATGTTTCATTTTTTAATGCTATTCTTGAAAGTTGTTAATTCCATAACTTGCCTCTCAGTGAGTTTCTGATTCATGGACAAGAAGGCAGTTGATTTTTAAGTATTGACTTTGTATCCAGCTAAACTGCAGAATTTGGTTATTAAATGTAGGAGTCTTTTGGTGTAGTTTTTTGGGTCTTCTGTGTAGATTATCATGGCATCTGCAAATAATAATTTTTTAAATTCTTCCTTTCTTATACTTACTCCTTTTATTTCTCTCTCTTTTCTAACTGCTCTGGTTAATGCTTTCAGAACAATATTGAATAGGAGTGGTGATAGTGAACATCCTTTTCTTGTTCCTAATTTTAGAATGCAACCTTTCAGTTTAATCCATTTAGTATGATGTTAGCTGTTAGTTTGTCATAGGTGGCTTCTATCAGATTGAGATAAGGACCATCTATTCCTAGTTTCTGTAGCATTTTTATCATGAATGTGTGTTATCAAAAGCTTTTTCTGCATCTAATGAGTCAATCATATGATTTTTATCTTTGATTCTGTTGATATGGTATATTATGTCTATTGACTTGCATATGTAGAACCATCCCTGCATTCTCAGGATTAATCCCACTTGATCATGATGCTAAATTTTCTTAGACATCACATATTTGTGAAAAAAACCTATTTATTCATATTCTTATAATACTTCATGTAGATCAGTACAAAGAAAACATTTTATATAAATTTGACTATTTCTGTCACCTCAATAATACCCATTTTATTAAAAATTATTCATGAAATTATTGAGAAATATTTACTGTTGCCAGACATCACTGATGTAGCTCCTTGGAGTGGATGGAGACATTGCCACAGTAATCAGCGAAAATGCTTATCTCTCACTGATTCAGTCATCTACATTACATCACAAGTAATATTCAACATAATGAGTAAGCTTCATGATTATAATAAACCTGTAATCATTCCCCGAGGATAGTAGACTGAGTCTATCTTCACCCAACTTTTATTCAGAGGCAAATTAAAGTCTCAGGTGTTCTGGGACACAGACCCCTTGAAGAGCATAGCAGAATTCCTGAGGGAAGTTCAGGCTCCACTTATGGTCATATCTCTTGATATAACCTTGAGAACAACGGGTTTTTCTGGTTGAAGAAGAGCATGAGTGCCTAATTTCATGGGGATCTGCAACAGTTGAGCAAGAACATTGACAAATAACAAATTACCAACAAAGAAGAAAAAGTACATTACAAACAATAATGTTTTACAAATACATGAAAACCACATCATGTGTTTTGAATTCCCTACATTTATTATCTAAGATGAATCAAGTTTAGATAATGAAAAAATTCATTCTAACATTCATTTAGCAAAAATTACTGTGCATTTATTCTGTACCAGACTTAAAATAAAATATTAGGCTTGTTCTCTTAACAGTGGACATTTGAATTACAATGGGCCTCACATACAAACACTTTGGGTTATTACCAAAGTTTCAGGTTTAATTTATGACCAAAGTCTGGAGTTAAGACTCAAATGCCAGCCACTTGTGTGATTGTGTGGTTTCCTACTCCCTTCCTGCAAACCAAAGATGTTAATTTGAATGGTGAGTACAGTATGAAATTGTTGTTTCTAGTAAACTAGGCAAATTTTATAACTTTTTGGACTATGCTAGGAAAATTGTTGATGTATCACTGGTAAATTATGCACATTATACAACTTTTTTATAATGACAAGGTTAGATAAGGAGTGTTTTGCAAGGCTCAGAATTCATTATGAGTATTTGTATTATTCCTTATGAGAAAAATAGTCTTGATTGCAATCAACTTGAATTACAACCAGCCCTCATGAAAAACTGAGTTTGCAAGTCAAGGTTTTGCTGTATTTTCATTTTTGATTGAAATTTTAAATTAAAAGGAGTTTTTAAAAATTTTAAGCCAGATTATAGATCAAAGCAAACCACTCATGAAATGTCATAAAAAGTTAATATTGTGTTTGTTTAAACTTCCAAGTTCACCCTAAATAGATACAGTACTACACATTTTATTTATGAACAACCCTTGACTCCTAAACCTTGGTCCTCCCAATCAAACTAATTCAGGTTAGTGATGAAAAATATCTTTAGGAAGCTCTCAATTCTTTGTATCTCCCCTTAGCTTCCAATAGAAGACAAATGGGGAGCTTCTGAGTTCTAAGAATTTTGACTAATCCTATGTCCCCATTCTCACTAAGTCACTCCTTCAGTGTTAGGGGAGCATGAAACAGACTGAGTTTTCTTATCTTAGTAGAGGTTTAAGTAGCCAGACTCTCCATGTGAATTAGGCCTGCAAGTGACTTGAGCTTTCCAGGGAGGATTTCATATCTGAAGTATGCCAGAGGCCTGCTTTCCATTAAGGATAAAACCATCTCTGTATCACAGAAGAGGTGCACAGCTTCTGTAAAATGACACCTGAGAACATAACCACATCTATACCCTTCCTGTCTCCAACAGAAAGCTTACTGTAAGGAAGGAGTAGCATAGTAAATGCATGAGTCTTGAAACTTAATATTATCAAGAATTGTTGCATATTTATCAATGATGACTATCGTTCTTTATGTTCTTCAGGAAAGGCATTTCAAATCTTCCTCTAAATCATCCACCTTTCTATTTAAAATTTTCAAATAGAAACCACCTGTTTTGCTTATTTTTTCTATCTTGCAAAAACAATTCATATGTACAAACATCATTTGTCAAGCTTTTAAAAATTAAAATAGCTTAAAATTTATATCTAAGTGTTCGCAAAAATCCCTGAAATTTTTCCTTAGGCATGTACTGAATATTTGCAATGGCAAATTACTTACACGTATGACTGGGAGTTTGTTAAAGGCATGAATAACTGCTATATATGGCAGAGGGATATTCTTCAATAGACAGGGAAGCTAAAGAACCAAGTTGGATGATCTAATGGCAAAATATTAACTTAAGGGATGATTAAAGCCAGCAATAACAAACACCAAAGCAAAGGAGGGGTTTGTGATTGGAGGGATTTGTGATTGAAATAAACTACAAGAGTGACAACAGGAAGAGAGAGGGATTGCAATTCATGTACTTATTATTAGAATATAAAAAATAACCAGTTCATCTGAAGCAGACCTCTTGAAATGAGATATTCAATAATCAAGATGGCCCTGAGTCATGGGAGATCTTCGTAAGTAGCAGAAAACCAATGAATCTCAACATTGGCAGACAAACTAGAACCCAGATTAAGCTTTTTAAAAGCCATACTTTCTATGAATTATTTTAGAATATGAGATGACCCAAGCAATATGAGTTAGTGATTATAATGTATGGCCAGTGACTGAGAACCACAGTCATGAGGGACTTTCCACAAGTTGTGGTAGAGGAGAGCATCACACAACAACCATGACTACATGATCACTGCAATTCATGACTGCGTACAATACTTCCCACATCCAGGTAACTTGGAACTAAATTTAAAACAGCTCAACTTTAAAAAGACCTTACATAATCATGTCATATTAATCTACATGGAATTTATATGATCGTCATACTTTTGCTATATACAGACACAGCTTTATAGATGGAAGCCCATGCCTGGGTCCAAATAGAGCCTTTCTCCCACAAATTATTAAAAGATGGATGTGAACATTCTTTATTTGTATGGATCCTATAATTTAAAAAATATCTCTCAATAAAACACAATTTATACAAAAAGCGCACTGACCTGTGTTTCCTCACAAGGTTGGAAGGAAAAGTTCTGCAGGAGTCTGATGACTGCAAGTTTCATGTTCATGAGAGCAAACCTCATGCCAATGCAGTTCCTTGGTCCACTCCCAAAGGGCATGTATATGTAAGGATTAATGAGGTCCTTGTTCTTCTTACTGAATCTTGCGGGGAAAATAGTCATTTGTTGGTTAATGTTAAGTGAAATAAATCAGATCCATAAGCTTAAATATCACATGGTTTATCTTTTAGGAGTAACTCAAAGTATGAATAAAGAGCAAAATAAAAGATAGATAATAAGAAAGTAGAGAGATAGATCTTTCTCAAATAGGAAAGGGATCAAGAGATGGTTGTATAAGTGTTGTGGAGGAAAGGAAGAGAAGCAAAAAAGATTTAAGAATTTTTATGTATATAAAGTAACTCTCCACAGGAATATAACCACTATGAAATGCAAACATTTATGAATAAAAATAATTTTACAGTGCATGAAAGCAAATGAATGAAATAATAAAAAACCACAGGACTCATGGGTTTCTCACAAATTCTTCCGTAATTATTGGCTCTGAGAATGGTAAAATCAATGTCCTTTGCACTTCCCTTCCTATCTAGAAACTTAAAGTCTTATTGAGACGAGAGGAGGGGAATGCTATTTGACAGAAAAATGTACCTTTATACACAAGAATTTCATTCTGGCTTTGGATATATTATCAGTCTGAAGGTGCAAAGGAATTAGACTGAGAAAAAGTGAAATGGGCTCCAGCAGCAAGACATACTTAAATCGGTCAAATATTCACTGAGGAATAAGAAGAAAACCTCTGTCACTGCTGAAATTTCTTTTATTTTACTTGCCCTTCTTTGTTCTCCTCTTCTCTTTTTTTCTTCCCCAATTATTGCAGCTATTGTTCATGTCATCATTGTAATGTTCTTTACCTTCTTATACTCCAATACTTCTCCTTTTTTTTCTTTCTCTTCTCTCATTAGAAAGGCTTAAGTCAGATCATTTTCAAGGATAAAGGGTCCTTTTCTGCTAGTTTATCATCACTGACTTCCTTATCTATCACTTGTAGCAGAGGTGTATTTTATTCACATTTATTCATAAAGACCTGTATTTTAGTCAAATTTAATTCATTATGATTTATTTATTTTAGTGAAAAAACTATAAATTTATGAAAAGTGATAAGGACACCAAATTATGTATTTTTAAGGCTGTTCTTTTACTTTGAAAAACATTGTGAAATATTTACAAGTGGTGTGCTACAAACAGAATGGGAGTCCAGGGAAGGTGGTGGTGGTGTGTGGATGAGACAACTAACGTGGCTGGATGGTGGGTTGGGTAAGTGATGAGTCCATGCAGACACATTAACAGTATTCATTGACATGGGTTATTCTTTAATATATGTGAAATATTCTCCACAGTAAATGTTTTCAGCATTTAGATCTCTAACTGCTTGACTCAATCTCTGACACTCAGTAAGCACTTGGCTCAGGATTTCCCAAAGAACCTGTTCAAAATTCTTCCAAGGAATATTGTCTTAGAACTGTAAAGAGCAGGTGACTTGACTTTGGAAGAGTAACCAACTATGGAGAGTATGAGGGAGCTGGCCTAGGCTGATGATCTAGATGATGATGGTCTCTCAAGACCTAGAGAACCTATGCTCTCCTCTGTCCTCAGAGGATCTGCTGAGCCATCAAGGCAGGGGCATTCTGAGGCCCTCATCCTGAACTTTACAGTCACACTATAGGAAATGGGAGCCAATGGATGGTGGAAATAGCCTGATGAATAGGGAACAGTATAGAAACCCTGAAAGGGAAAGAATCTTGTACACTTAAAATAGAAGAGTGGTTAAGTAAATTAAGAATAATGTGCATGACCACTTAAAAAACAAGTGGATAGTTTACAGTTTACAGGAAGTAAAAAGCAATACATAATACAAGAAAAACATATTACAATTCTTGTCATCAAAAATTTATATATACTGTACATAGACAGATGTCAAACAAGACATATCTTATTAACTAGATTTATCTTAAATCACTGGGTATGATGATGGGAATATTTTTCTTTCTTCTGATCTAAACTACATATTTTTGACAGTAATTATCACTTTGTAACTATAAAAAAGCTTCTAAAAACAAAAATACAGACAAACGAAGGTTCAGTCACATGTATGTCACTTATGGTAGAAGACATCATCAAATGTTTAGACCAGCCTGGTTCAGAGTAGTTTCCCTTTCCAGGGCCCCTGTACCTTTCAGGGCGAAAGTCCTCAGGCTCTGGCCAATACTCTGGGTCCCGGTGAAGAGCAAACGATGGTACTATCACCACTGTCCCTTTGGGAATGAGCACTCCATTGATTCGAACATCTTTTTTACAGACTCTCTCAAGTCTGTTACCAATTGGGTATAACCTGAGAGCTTCATTGACCACCATGTCCAGGTGCTCCATCTCTACCAGGCTATCAAAGGTGGGAAGTGCCTGTGCAGAGTGATATTTTGACAAATTGAGATTTGGAATTTAGGTTGACCTCAGGCTGACTAGTACTATTGAAATTTTAGGAGGTCCAGAACGTAACTGACACTGGTAAAGGACTTTGGGATTTATAAATGATTTTAGTGGCTATAGGGCCTTTTATCCTGTTCATTGTATGGAGTACAAATATTAGAGATTTTTGGGACAATCACCTATCCAGGGTCTGAAATCCTCAGCTTTATCATCATCTGTTTTATCTTTCTCATGTGAGCAAACATGAGAGACTACAACCATTACTCTCTGATAAAATGTGCCAAAGTCACTGTCACTCCTCAAAAGAGAGGTCACATGTCATTGCTAAGAAAATATAACATAGGGAAAAAGCAAGTCTGCTATTCTACATAAGGCACTTCAATTGATGACTCCTGATTTGAAATGTATATATGTCAGAAATACTACATTAATTTAATGTGATATAATTAATTTGGGAGAAAATAGTCCCTTGTAACTCATTATGACAAAAGACAGTTTCTGTTTTTTAGTATCGGAACACACAATTTCAATTCTAGTGAAAGTTCTAAGGAGGATAGGAAACCACAGCTCTCCCCACCCTCTTTGCTAGACCAGCCTCCTGATTGTTGATTTAGGGTTCTATTGTGAGCTCTGAAAAAAGCCTTTTTGTCCACCTCACTGACAAACCAGCCATGTCAGCTCCAGAGACCAAATGGCAACACATCCCATAGTCCTTAAGCAAAGATCTGAAATTGATATGGGCACTATGTAACTATCATTCAGTGTGCCATAGAAGGGGATGCATTGCACATTTTGAGAAGAAACAGAGATGATGGCTCATCCTCAGCTTGCTCACTTCTAGCTCTATGACTAGAATGTAAGGAGATGTGGACAAAAATGAGTCAACCTACCCATCCCATTCAAGGCCCTCCTCCTTCAGCCAGGCCATAGCACATCCAATGATATCAACAGGGCCACTTACCTAGAAAAATTTTCTAATAAGTGTTCATTGTTACATGCAGTGGATATTCTGTGGATGGTTTTACTTGATATTATTGTGGTAATTGATAATGATACACCATGATCAGCACTGTATTACAAATATCTTTTTTTAAATGCAAGTACTCACCACCTATAATTCTACCTTTGATTCTGTCTTTGGATCTATCATAAGTTGTTGGTGAAAGAAATCAATACCTACAAGTTTTGTGAAAGTTCTCCTAAAAAGTGATAATGAGACATTGTTGTTAAGGAGTCACCTCTTCCCAGCTACCATCCACTCACCTTATTTGGCAGAGCAGCATCAATCTCCTGTTGCAGTTTCTTCTGCACATCAGGGTGAGTGGCCAGTTCATAAATAATGAAGGAAAGAGCATTGCTAGTGGCTTCATAGCCAGCAAAAATAAAGATAATTGATTGAGCCGCAATCTCCAGATCAGACATAGCTAAGAGGAGAGGAAACACCTTTCAGGTAAAGCAGGTTAATATATAACATCACAGTTTAAATGATAAATCCACAGAAAGGCTCCAAGCCACAGTAAGAAGCACAGAAAAACAATTCACAATTATTCTGGGACTGGTTTTCACATTCGTGTACATTTTGCAGAGAGAAAAAAGAATTTTAACTCACTTTGACCCAAACTCTATACTTACTTCTTCCCCATTGTGGCATTCTCACTACTATCACAGCTAATTGGTTTCAAGAGCTAGCATCACTCCCAAACATCTAATATTGTCAATATGGCTCTTAGATAATCATGCAAATACTTCAGAATAAGTCACATTTATGGTATCCTGTCGCTCAATGAAATAGTAGATTATTCTAGCTAACAGGGAGTTAAAACATCATTATCAGACTATGACTTTATTGTATGAAAAATTAAAAGATCTTCCACCTAACAATGCTTGAGGCAAGTTAAGGGAACAATAGTAGGCCAAAGTGAAACTCTTACTACTCAAATTGAGGTCCATATACCAGCAGCATCTGGATTTTATTAAAACCACAGAATCCTATCAACAAGTGAATGCATAATGAAAATGTGATATATATACAAAATTGAATATTAGCCATAATGGAGAACAATATCATGTCATTTACATGAAAATGGATGAATCTAAAAACCGTCATATTTAGTGAAATTAGCCAGACTCAGAAACTTAAATATCACATAATTTCTTATAATGTAAAGACTAAAAAATAGATTAATAAATAAGTAATTAAAATAAAGGAGAGACAAATTAAAACCAGAAGGCAAACTTCTGGAGATAGGAAAGTAGTAAAATTGGAGGGGAGAGGAAGGGGAGAAAGAAGCAAGAGACTTGAAATTGATTAAGATATATTAAATACCAATTTCCTAAAACAAAATACTTCATCATTTATTATTAAAATGCACTAATTAAGTGTTTTAAGTGCAGAATTTCAAACTCCAATCCATACTAACAAATTAGTATCTAAGTATTCAAGAGATAAGAGATTTGAGCACACAACCTTGCTTAAGAAGCAGGCATCAAGTAATACAGTACCTGGGCACCAGCCTTAACAATAATCTCAGAATGTATAGAAACTACAGAGAAAGGAAAAATCTGGAAGAATAGTCACTAACCATAGTCTAATAAATAACTTAAAACAGTAGCAGAAAGAATATTAATAGAAGAGCATTGACCTAAAGTATAGGAGAACAGTATTCAGCAGATAGAATCTGTAACATTTACTCAATCATGGCCCAAATCTCATCATTCTTAGTACTTTACACCCTCTCTTTAATCTATTTCATTCTCATCCAACACCCGTTTTGACATTGGACTCCCACTTGATTTTGTTCTGACAAAGATCACAATTAAACAATAGTCTGAGGAACATAGAATCATCCTTTCTCATAGCTGAACACTGAAATAAACATTGACCACCCCAATCATTTAACTTAAAGCTTAAGATGGTCCACAGAACTGCAATTTACACACAACAGTTTGTGATTCATTGTGTGCAAATTCAACAATCAACCTGATTTCTCACAGTTAACACAAACTCATTGAAATTGAAAATTAATGAATTGAAATTGATCTGTAAATGCAAAGGTTACATCTCTGCTATGGATCCTGAATGATATGTTGTTATTTAAATTAAATTTTCAATGAATTTAAGTATCAGTTAAACTTCAGTTCTATGGTGGCACTAACCTTTTTCTAAGGTACATAGGTGCATGTTTCTAGTGGTGATCATGTTGAATAGCACAAAAATTATTTCTTTCATAGTGGAAAATTGCATTAGACATGAGTAAGACAAAGATTGATAGACAGATGGATAGAAAAAGATGTACACATATGTATCTGCAAAGTGTTGGGCTGTAAGCACATCTTTGTTCTAGAATACATTGTTAATTATTTAGAATTTACATCAAGTACTTATTGAACCATTCATTGCTGGCAGTTGACCATGGTTGAATTAGTGTACTTATACTGAGGAAATAGGCTATCACTTTTTTTATTTGAAAGAGAGAGCGAAGGACAGAGAAGAGAAGGGGAGACAGCAGTGGGGAGAAAAAGAGAGAGCTGGGGATTTAGCTCAGAAGTTTAAATGCCTGCCTGGCAAGCCCAAGGTCATGAGTTCGATCCATGATACCAGAGAGAGAGAGAGAGAGAGAAAGAGAGGCAGATCACAGCTATCACTGTACATGGATTGGTACAAATCTATTTATAGTCATCAATTTAATTTACCTTACTTTGTCTACTTAGAAAATATAGAAACAAAACAAAATTCTAGTAGCCATCATCTTGCTAGATTTGAGATTTGGTTCCTAACTGCCTTTTCACACAAAAAGGAACCAGGGACCCTTTGCTAAATGGCTGGTTAGAGGGTTGTCTGAGGAAATAGAAGAGAAACCTGTAACATCCTCCACAGGATAATAAGCCATTACTCAGAAAATGATAGTTTCTGGATGCTGCACTAATGGAGGTTGATGCACATCATTACACATTTATCAGAAATGATAGGATATACATGGCTGGAACTAAATCCTAATGAAAACAAAGAACTTTGGTGACGATAATAATGCAATGTAGGCCCATGTATAATGACTCATGTACCACTGTGGTGGGAGATGGTATAATGGAAGAGTGCATGTGGATAAACTTTCAAGAGTATATGGAAAATATCTACACTTTCCCCTTAATTGTAATATGAAAGGAAACTCTTCTAAAAAATAAATTCTGTTTTAAACTGAAAATTTGAAAAAGCAAAAAGTACCTCATCAGCCACTTAAAAGAGCTTCCAGTAGAAAAGTCAGAAAAAATTTGAGTAACACAGTAATGATAATGAAAAACATAGATATATATAAGGCCATACTGATATAAATGATTAAGAATATTTAAAAGATTAGGAAGAATTGAAGACTCGTTTTACATTGTGTATTTGTAGATAAATGTAGAAAAATGATGGAATTTTAAGTTAGTCTTTTGCAATAATGAATAACACTTTTAATCACAAATAGTCATGGAATTTAGGTATGATGGTACATGTCTGTAATCTCAGCATTCTGAGAGGCTGAGGGTGGAAGATCACAAATTCAAGCCCAACCTAGACAACATAGTAACTTAGAGACATCTATCTCCCAATAACAAATAAAAAGAACTACACCTGCAGCTCAGTGTATGAAGATCCTGGTTTAAATCCTCAAAGCTGAAAGCATGTACACGTAATGCACATGGAGTGCACGCACACATATATACTCACAATTGTGAAAGATAAAACCAGTAATTGAAAATACAAAGACAAACAAGATAGTTACAAAGCCACAGAGATTCCCCTCAGAAGCAAAGAAGAAATAAATCTTTCACTAGATAACCTAGTCAACCCACTTTTACTAAGTGCTTTTGGTGAATGTTGTCTCTGTCTGAACAATGCCCCCCTGACTGAAGGTTCTGATTCACTGACTCTGGATGAGGCTGAGAATCAGCAGTTGTTCTGTTGCAGGTGATCCAAGACCCTGACAACTTCTACCCATGACATACTTGATTATGGCTTTCCCTCAAGCTTTGAACATATTTAAGCTTGTGTGTACCAGAGAGTGCCTTTGGCTACCACAGATAATATCTGAGTGTATGTCTCACTGTAATTTGGCAGAAATGCTCATCTGATTTGAAACCTTCCTGCACATTTACAAAACAACTCTTCTTCAGAGCTTTCCTATTAGTAGACTATGGAAAACCTTTGGTTACCTTTATGGGACTCTGAGTCTTTGGAATTCTGGGACTCTATCATTCGCTGAAGAAAATCCATTCGATGCTAGAAGAAGAAAAAACAAACAAAATATTTCATGAGAAACTGTCACTTGTAATATCAGAAGTGAATCAAGAGTGCAGAATGTAATCTCCCTTCTAAACATATGATCCCTTCAAGTCCAGAAATGTGACTGGTGTTACCTAAGTCATCAGTGAAGATGCAGACTAAACTATGCAGAACAGAACAGGATATTTTCCTGAAAGAAAGTGAGCTCTGCATCTATCTATCAGGTCTGTTTTCTGCCCTCTCTGCTCCTCAGCTTCTCTGGCTCTTGAACAGAGTCCTGGACAGAGTGTTAATGGTTATTTCTGCTGTCACGCCTGCTTCATCAGTTAGAAGTGATGGGCTCCAATGCTTTTGATTCTTCCCTTATTTCTTAACTGCTGGCTCACAGATTAACCTCCCACCACTTCCAGAATATATACACAGGTTTGGGGAAAGTATCTTGAAGTATTCCACACTCCCAAAATGCTATACAATTCTCAATGACACCTCAGATGTGCTTTCTTCTTCCTTTACCTGCACACACTTTTTGTACTGTCTTCCAGGCTACATTAAGACAAAGCTGTATTTGCTGGGTGGAAGCCTCAATATACCATAAAGTAACCTGTCCACTCCAAACAATCACAGGGCTCAAATTTAGCAAAGACTAAACTACACCAGGTACACTGAGAATTTCCATTGGAGAAAATGTGTCTAATAAGAGGCTTAGAAGAAAAATGGCAAAATTTTTATTTTAATCATATTTATGCAATAGCACACTAATTTTCCTTCCTATAATTAAATGCTAATGCAGTCTCTGTGATTTGTTATCATTAATTTCTCTAATATCTACCTTTTACATTCTCCCAAATGTTAATGCTCTACTGCTATAAATGTTATTTACTACTTTTAACAAAACTTAGATAGAAGTGTACAGCTTATGTGTATACAGTTCAACACATCAAAAAGTCAACATCCTCACATGAACACTGCATTTTACCTTTTGTTTAGATTCAAGGCGATTTTCCTTTGTTCTTATTACAAAGTCTTTGAAAAATGTCATAGAATCATTTGGGAAAATGGTGATATTTAACATCTCATACAGTGGAGTGAGGGATGAAAACATCACTATGAAGAAAAGAAAAGAAAACCTTAATGCAAATGCAAAATTTACTTGGAGCAGTTATACTTCACTGAAACATTCACAAGAATAAAAACCAATAGGTTCTCAACTCTAAGCCATGCCTTCTATAATTTCTGCTTAGACTCTAGCAGGGAAGTATACAGAAAGCCACCAAAATGGCCGTGACCTCAGTGGCCCTGCTGCACTGTGGAGTGACCGAAGGACCAGTATTAAATTCCCTAATTTCTTACCCTTAAATTTATTGAAATATAGTTTTTTGAATCAAACTTGCCATAATCTGGTGTTCAATCATTCTTTTAAGAAAGAACCATTGTGGTAGATCTAATGTAGTATATATTCTTCCAGCTACCATATGATGAAATAACAAATCAAGAACAGAAATAAAATCAATCCCAAATATGTGGAAATTAAAGCTTTCCAAAACAACCAAAGAGACAAGGAAGAACTCAAAGTGTCATTTAGGATTATAGTTGAGATAAATGAAAATATAATTTACCAAATTTGTGAGATGGACACAAAGTAGTGCTCAAGGGAAAATATATACCTTCAAAGTTTTTAAAGATCTCTAGAGACAGAACAAGACTACAGCAGCAAACAAGACCAGTCTGGGAACCAGCACCATGTGTAGGCTGCTGGACTAGGAACAACCAGACCCCAGCCCCTTCCAGCATGCGGGCTGGCAAACAAGAAGTACCTATCTGCCCACCCCACCTCCTCCCACATAAGCAATCAGCTTATCTGAAGGGAAAACATCCT
This sequence comes from Dolichotis patagonum, assembly GCA_004027295.1. Lineage (NCBI taxonomy): Eukaryota > Metazoa > Chordata > Mammalia > Rodentia > Caviidae > Dolichotis > Dolichotis patagonum. Next base: position 18,076 of record PVJX010015038.1, read on the forward strand.
GCTACATGAAATAAGCCACTGTCAAAAGACTGTGCCTCGTATGAGTCCAAAGTGTCCATAATAAGCAATTTCACAGAACCAGAAAGCATATTACAGTTTGCTCAGAGCAAGGGTGATTGGAGATTGATACTGAAAAAAGTATGATTTTTCAGTTGATGAAAACTTTCTGTACCTGACAGTGTCTGTGGATGTTAATGTCTTTGGATGTATAAAAAACATTGAGTTGTACATTTTAAGCAGGAAATAATCTTTCAAATAAAGCTAATCATAATAAAAGGAAGCAAGGAAGAAGAGACAAAAAGAGAAGAAATACATTACATACCTACTGAAAGAATTACTGGATCCAAAAAATCAAATCTTACAAGCTTCTTTGCTTTTTCCACAAAGGAATTTTGTGGTTTGTTGAGGGAATCAATGTTCACTCCAAATGATGTGCTAGTGATCACATCCATGCTGTAGGCCCCTAAAATACTGAGTAGAGAAAGATGTACACAATTAAAACTAACACCTCTTACCCTCTTTTGGCTATGAATACAGCAAGAAATTGGAGTTCATTTATATGCTGTGCTATTACTCACTCTTTCATGCAGACAGGCTTGCCTTTCTCTGCTTCCCGCAGAAGGTTCTTCACCAACACATCTCCATATTGTTCAATGATGGGGAACATCTAAACACCAGACACAAGACAGGCATAGTTAAATGTGGGGACTCAAATCACAGAGGACATGACTTTCCCAAAGATGAGGAAATAAGTGACATTTATAATGAATCTTATAATGTCTTTTTAGAACAAAAAGCTATTATTGGAAGCTCAAGCTCAGAAAGTTACTCCTAGAAAAAGATTACAGTCTACTGTCTACTTGTCTCCAGATTCATTCTCTAAGTTTCTAATTAAAACTCCTTTGAATTTAATACCTCCTTGAGTTTTCCACTTGTGAAAGTTGGAGACATTGTTGTTCGTATTCTCTTCCATTCTTCATCTTCAGCTATGGAAATGGCTTTTTGCATAAAACCCACTGGACCAAAAGACTGAAAAAAGAACCCAATTTATTTCACATAAGGGTGGGGATCACTACAGCTATAGTAAAGACTTTAACCATCACTTATTTAACATATATTTAGTAACTGTCTAGTTGAAGGGGAGAACCATACTGGATGCTCAATAAACAATCATCAAAATTGCCTGCCTGTCTTCTTGTTCATGTCTTACATCACTCAGACACATGGTATGGATTTTAGCCTCTATATTTGAGTCTCTCTTTGAAGGAAAATGCTGTGCTAGTGGATAAACTCTCAATTCATGAAAGAATAGATGAGAACAAGACCTCCTATCTCCTCCAAGACTGTACAGAGATGAAACTGTTTGATGACAGATACCAGATTCCTTAGCAAACTGTATGTTGCCTTGGATCAGATCTGCATTTATCTATCTCTGCAGTAGGTGTATTCTGAAAAAAAAAAAGAGAAGTGTTGATGTGGTTTTAAAAATTTTAGGTAATCTTACAGCATTAGGGATGTATTTGTTTCCTAAAAAAATGTAATTACATGGAAACCATTTTTTTAAATTTTTTATACAGGGAGACAAGAAAAAGAGTAGATAATTCCATTTCCTTGCTTGAAACTACTTCTAAGATAACAATATCCAATATATTAACTAGTGTTAATTTCTTGCTATTTTTGAAATTCTGTAACATTTCTATCATGTATTGTTTTGCTTTTTATAGTTAAAAAACTAGCTAAATAAACAAATAAAAAGAATATATAAAACTAGTTTTCCATAAATAGAAAGATTTGACCTTAGGTTACAATGTTAACACAAAATTTAATTGCATTCCTATATAACAATAATATATGAAAATATTTTTGAAATTCATTCATAAATACTCCAAAGAAAATGTAACAGTTTAGGGACAAGAAATGATAGAAAAATAGGGAGAGTACTTACATTTTTAATGTATTACAGGAGAAGACAAATTGTCATTAATACCCTCAGTTACTCCACCATCACTCCCACTTCAAACTCACTTATCCCATTATTTTTGCCACTTTCTCAAGCAGTTCTGGAAGTCCTGCTTCTTAGCTGCCTTTAAAAGTTGTGATAAAAAATATATGATGCATACTACTGCTAAATGCCAGAAAATGGAAAGACAGGTTTGTAAAACATGATGGTGTATCCTCACCCACCTACTGACCAGACTGGTCATCAGGCAACTTGTGGTCCTTGCCAAATGTAAAAATGGTCATGAAAGGTAAACATTTCTTATCACTTTGGGACACTGAGACAGCCACAACAGCACAACTAAAAACATTCAAGAAAAAAGTACTTCCAGAACTGATTTAGAAAGTGGCAAGAATGATAAAATAACTGTGCTCAGTGTGAGGAGTTTCTGAAGGGTAACCATGGCAATGTTTTTTTTCCTGTAATAATTTTAAAAATTGAAACACACTGTAGTTTTCTATTAAACCTCAAATATATCTAGCAAAAATATACATGATTTCTCTATGCTAAAAGCTATGTTGACAAATGAAATCCAACAAACTTCAAGAAAAGATGCACACTGTATTTACAGATTGGAAGGTTGAACATAGTAACAAGAGAGATTATCCTTCATGTTTAATAAGAGATTTAACTTGGTTTTTATCAAAATCTCACCAACAATTTTGTAGACAGAGATGAGTTTATTCTGAATTTGGGTTGGAAGGCAAAGGGCAAAGAACCCTTAGAGTTTGACGACTAGAGATCCAGTGCTGAAAGCCCTTACCGATGGAAAATATTGTCTTTTGGGGCCAGGCCAACTCACAGAACATTATGAATAACCCAGTGGTTCCTAGGGAATGATGAGAAAAGATGAAGAGTTTGGAAGAGATAAAATCTTCTCTCACATGGCTTACCACAAAAACACATGATTTCACTTCTTCCATTTCTCTCATTTAACCTCCTGTAGCTCTGAAGGGGAATTGCTGCAGTATGTGGCTTGGGCCTCCCTACAAAATCACTAAGGACATGTCACATGACAATACATAGTTTTAAAATATGCTATATGAGCTGACAAAATTCACAAAAAATTAAGTAGGAGGAATTATGCTCCAAGATTTTAGGACTTACTGTGTAGCTACAAGGGTCAAGGTAATGTGATGCTGGAAGAGGGATACACCCAAGGATCAATGGAAGAAACAGACAAAGAGAAATAGACTTATACCAAGAGACACAACTGATTTCTATCTATGATACAAGAGGAATTCAAGGGAAGAGGACAGGTTTTCCTCAATGGCATTGAAGACATTGGACAGTAATAGGCCAAAAAAAAGGAATAATGCTTTAAACCCTACACCTAAACATACTATAAAATGACAAATGAATAAATTAGCTTCCTTAACATTTAAAATAAACTTATCTTTATTAAAGACCCTATTAACCTGAGTAAAGTGACACATACCTGGAAACTCAGCATTCTGCAAGGCTAAGGTAGAAGAATCACATATTCAAGCCCAGCCTGGGAAAATTAGTGACTTAATCAGACCCTAACTCAAAATCTAAAACTAAAAAAAGGACTGGTCATATAGCTCAGTGCAAAAGCCCTAATTTCAATCCCAAGAACTGCAAAAACAGAAAAAGAACTGTTAAGAGAAAAGACAACCTACACATGGTAACCAAAAAAGACAAGAAAGAGGATGGATAAAGAAACAAGATTGTTTTCTTAATTGTGCTAGCCATTACATACACACATGCACATGGTCACAAACACACTCAAGGACATATAGAACAGAAAATTTCAATAATGCTCTGTGGATTGGAAAATTGTACATTTCCTATTACTATATTAACAAGATTATGTCATTTTTTATACTTATGCAAGACATTATAGCTAACAAAAAATGTTGAAGAAATGTATTGTAGCTTGTTTTGACACAGTATGAATCAATAGTTACTTCATGGTAAAAATTTAATGAATAATACACAAAGATACACTTTTTATAAAGTAGATGCCTACCCGCCGGTTTGTGAAGGTAGAATAGCATTCTTTCACAAGCACTGTTTTGATCACTTCTGGATCCGTGATGGCCAACAAAGGCTGTCTACCATCATATGACCTGTATTGGGAAAACAGAGCTGGTTAAACCAAGCAAGGCAGATTCTGCAGCTGGAGTCATTCTGAGAACCCAGGATTTAATCCTAGCATTACATAATCTTCTCACATATTTTCCCATACACAGCAGTGTTAGCACCTAAAGAATATGACACACAGAAGCTTCTAAACAGAGAAAGCAATGGAGTCTTCATGCAGTGAAGAAAATGTAACTCAAGCAGAGGAGACACAATAAAACAAAAAAAAATCTCTTTACAGAGATCATGGATAGAAATAACTTGGACATTTGTTAACTTTAAGTCACACATATTCAAGTACTGCCTGTACCATCTTCCAAATTTTCCCTATATTTTACAATATTTCATTACCAAAAAATAATATTAAATCAATGAAAAGTTAAACACAAGCTCTTAAGTGCTCACAGTACTAAATGTTGCAAAGGATGCTTGGAGTTCAACCACTGGAGAGCCAATGCTGCAAGTCTTTACCAATGGACACTATTGCCTTTTGGGGGCAGGTCAACACACAGAATACTGTGGGTAGCCCAGAGGTTCCTAGGGAATGATGAAAAAAGATGAAGAGGTTGGAAAAGATAAAATCTTCTCTCCTGTGGTTTAGCACAAAAGTACATGATTACACTACTTCCATTGCTTTTATTTAACCTCCTGTATATTTGAAGGATATTGCTACTGTAGGTGGTTTGTACCTCCCAACAAAACCACTAAGGACATAAGTCACATGGCAATGCATGATTTTAAAATATACTTTATGACCCTGGTGTGGTGGTGCTCATCTATAATGCCAGTACTTGGGAAGCTGAAGCAGGAGAATTGCTGTGAGTTAGAGGGCATCCCAGGCTACAAAGTGAGTTCAAGGCCAATCTGAACTGCATAGCAAAACTTAGTTTAAAAAATAATATAAAATATGCTGTATGACTTCTTCAAAGCAAATAGAATTAGGTAAACTAGGAAATATGTGGGTCTGCTTCTTTTGAAAAGTCTTGTCTTGAAATCAAAACTCAAAGGAAATCCAAAAGCTAAACATACTGGTACATGCCTGTAATTCTAGCACTTTGGAACCTGAGGAATGTGGATACATAAGTTTAAGGCCAGCCTGGACTACACAGTTTATTGAGCATCAGCCTGCACTACATACAAAGACCATGCCTCAAAAAACAAAAAGAAACTAAAAAGAGAAAAGAAACCCAAAAGTCTATGCACATGCACAAGAAATAGAAAAGAAGCAGAAGCAGAGCAAGAATCATTTCCCAATCTATTTACCTATAATCCCAACCCATGTTTCCATGGAAAATAATAAACTTGAAATTTTTGGAGTATTCGATTTTACAAGTAAATAAATGAAAGAAGGAAGTAAGCAGGGCAATTATGAACACATAAAGTAGGGCCTGAAATAATGCATCATTTGTAATTTCTTATAAAATTAAATTTATTGGTATATTTTAGATATAGTTTAGATGAACATATTCATCATACAGAATTGGTACTTGTATATGATATGTTTTGATTTCTCTATTTTTCCCAATAAATACCAG
>PVJX010015038.1:23815-43568 GCA_004027295.1 Dolichotis patagonum
TTTCAAAGTTTTCAATCATCAGTTGGAATGGTTTTATCCTGTTTTGTTTGACTATATCATACGTGATGATATGAACAGCTGTTTTGAAGAAAACATTATGACAGCTATTGCTGATTTAATATCATCCTTCTTAGAAGTCCTACCATGCTTTTTTTGTTCTACTACCGTTGGTTCTATCTATCACATTGTGTCTTATTGGCATTTGAATATGTATGATAGTTCAAACAAAAGTTTTTTTTATTGAAAATGAGATATTATAGTACCCATTGATCATTTTCTGTTATTCGGTTCAGAAAGGCCTGTAATTCTTTCACTCTATCCATGGCTTTGTACTATTGTGTTATGTTTGATATTATTGTATTTGAAACTATGCTCAACTATAGCAGAGTAAGAGATATGGTGTTAGCTACTGTTGATGTCCAGTTGTCTTAATGTAAAGTACTGTGTTGCCTATATTGTCCTGTTCTGATCTGCTCTGTACTGCCCCCTTTTGTTTTATTCTCTTTCAAATTAAAAAATAAAAAGAAAACAAAATAAAACAAACAAAATAGAAAAAAGCGTAGCAACAATACAAAATTCCAAGGAAAAAAAGAAAAGAACAAAAAATACTAAGAAGTCATTACTTGATAACTTACATACTGTTATCTTGGAAATAGTTGTTCGAGTTACAAAATTAAAACATACAAAGTACACATTCAAACAATGAGGCTGTTAACAGTTCTGCTCCATGATCTAACAAAAACAGTAATATGGTCATTCATCTTACACATTTAAACATACATGCAATTATATCCTTTAGAGCACCCTCTTTTCCTGTCTTTTTCACAATAGCAATTATACATTTTGGGTTTTACTCCTACATTTCTTATTACTTTTTACACTAGAGACACAATGTGATATTTATAAATATGAGTCTTATTTATTTCACTAAGGAGAATAGTCTCAAGTTGTCTCCATTTACCTATGAAGGCCTCAAGATCATCCTTCTTCATAGCTGAGTAATACTCCATTGTATAAAATACCACATCTTTTTCATACACTCTGCGGTTTACATCCATCCTTTTTAAAATTATTTTTCCCTTTTCACTTCATTCTTTCCCTCTTCCTCCACCCTAGTTCTTCTCATGTAATTAAACAGGAACCAAGAAAGGGAAAATGGAGGAAAATGGCCAGTGAATATAGGAGTTTCTGAATCATCAAAGCCTGCAGAAAAGTCATAATGTGCAAGTTTCAGCCTAATTCAATCTATGAACCTGGAATGTAAGTCAATCCAGCAAGGCAAGCCTCACAGTACATAGCTGCATCCCAAGAACTCTAGAGTGACACTGTCTTCATGCAGTGAGTGTCTCACTCTAAGAGGTCTAACAGACGGAAGTTTCCAAAATACTCACCCCCACATTTTTCCATACTTTTGATGGCACTCTAAGTCAAATTTCCAAATACCCTGGGAAGAGAAAAAATGTAAGTGCATTATGGCTCTAGATCTCTACTTGGGTTACAAATGACTAGAATCCCATGAACTTGCGCTTATAGTCCCTCAATGGCAGCTATAAGGGATGCTGTTATTCAGAAATGTCCAAAGAGAAAGGAAGGAAAATAGAGGAGATATCTGAAATGAGGAATTAAAATCACTCCTGAATTTTCTGGGGATGCTGTACATGTTGAAAGAATTATCTTTGTTGATGAATATTAAACAACTCCTTCTCTGCCTTGTTTTGGCTTATGCATGTGATATGTCTCAATTTATATCAATGAATGAATTATTCCCTCCCAGGCATAAGAAAACATCAAGGGCAGGGGATATAGATCTGCAAAACAAGCACAGTCTAGAGTTCAATTACCAGGAGAGAGAGAATGCAAATACTTTGCCCCAGCACCTTTTTCATTCTATCTTATGTGTATATCTAGAATTCAAGTAGAATTAGGAGTATGAAGGCACCAGAAACCTCTTTACTCTAGTAGATGTATGATATTCAGAAATTTTGTTGAGAATGTTACTAAGTGAGAAATGACAAGAAGGGCTTATCTTCCAGGATCCCATTCAACATGGATCAATAGGGAGATGCCACCTCCTCACACAGGGCACAGTAAATTAAATGCTTGTTCTGAGTTTTCACTTCTGAAACTTAAAATTAAATACTGATGTTGTTTAAGTTGTGGATTCTAACTATGCATTAAAAAAGTTCCCAGAAATATAGATCTCAGTATACATCTAAAAAATTGATAGGTGGAAATTTCACAGAAAATTAATGCTTTTTTAGAGGGCAAAAACTGTTTAGAATTCTTTTCTTCAAATACTAAGTGAGACTGTACCTTCCTGGATGTGTACTTGGCAAACAAAAAATTTTCCTTTCATGCTGACAAAATCTGAAATGAACATTTTGTACTGAGGATCAAGTACTAATGTGCCAGAGATCTGGTTTGTGCAAATAAGGCTCCAAAGAGTGAACAACCAATCCCAAGGAAAACTATTATCTTCTTTTGTGGAGCCCACAGGTTTTCTGAAAGCCTAAAGTCATAGAACTTCCTCCCAAGGAGGATCACTTTTGTTAAAGAAACTAACCAGGTCCTTGCAAACAGAAGAAACAAAAAAGAAAAAGAAACTCCAATAGCTTTCACCTTCCTATATGCCAACATAGTTCCAAAAAAAGGCAGAGGTTTTGGCCCGGGAATTCCCAGCTTCTTAAAGAATCCATGTGTGGAAGTCCCATACCTGTAAAGTAAGCAAGAAAATAGTTAGGTTACAGAGTATGATTTTATACATTATGGGGTCTGGCCAGCCCCTGACTCAGGAATTGGAACCATCAAACCAGAGAGGAAGGAGCATGTAATCAACAAAGGACAACAAAACTCAAACAACACTAATTGCATTCACTTATCCCCTCTCACTTCTTGGCTAACAATAAATAGCAGTCCACAATAGTTAGTTAAAAGTAGCTGAAGTCTTCATATTTCCAGTCCTAGCATGAATATTTGATAATCATCTCCCAACTTGAGTGCTCACGAGTGATTCAAGCCAGACTTCTTCCATGACATTTTATTTTATTATGCCAATATTAGAAATTGACACTTTCTTGGAGTGGGAATTTTCAATTAAAGTAGAAGGGAGGCATATGACTTTTTCTTCTCTTCCAAAGATACAATTTTCTATAACTCCATCCATTTATTCAAGAGTGAGGGATAGCCTATGGCAGTGGTGATAAATCTATGGCACACATGTTATTAGTTTTTCTTTTAAAATGAACTCAGTATTCAGGTTTAATTGTAGTGTTGGCACTTTGTAATAAATAAGAGGATCTGGGATTGCAGGTTGAGTACTCATCTTTAAAATATTTACATCACTGGCCTATGATAACAATGTTCTTCTATGTATTTTCCTTTCTGTTGAGCCATAACTCTGTTCCAATCAGGTATTTCTTAAATCAGCCCTGTATTTTTTAATTGTACACAATCATGACTTGCTACTCTTTATAAAACTGGAATTGAGATGGCCATCAAATATGACCTGGGGGATACACTCTTATCTACTTAGAAATAACATCTCTGTTGCAAGATGCCACATACTACTCTCTGAGAGGAATTCCTTCATTTAAAGGTATTGATTCATCTCCTGAACTACAAATTATGGGTTTAAAAAATCCAAACTATTTTTTGCAGGCTCTTGCTTTTTTAGGCTCATGGCAGATTTCATATTAAGGAAAATAAATCTCTATACCATTGTTGAACTCTGAATGACTGAAAGGAAAAGAGGAAGAAAAAAAAAGAATGTAACTTCAAGATTTCTTCCATTTCTCCCCTACCCCGAAATTTGTCATTGAGAAATAAATAGTACTTCACTTTACAGAATAGAGGAATTGAGTTTCAGGAGCATAGAGAAGTCATCTCAGAAAACATTAAACAGGGTTCCGAGTCCCCATGAACCATGCGGTACATTTCATTATTGTGTAAGTGATACTAGTAAGGATGGGAGGAAAGAAATAGGAACACCCCAATTTCACAGAGGGCAATAATTCTGTATACCTCTTGTCAAACACACACCTCAGAAGACAAAGATAATGGCACAAAACACACAGTCACCCTCTTCTGCCCTCAGAATTCCTAGAGATTGGAAGAGAATGAAGTTTCCACTGCATACAATGGATAGTTGTTTATAATCCGAGTCTGCTCAATTCTGGTTCACAAATTTCAATGTGAGTATCAATAAACTGATTCCCAAGAACAGTTCACATAAACAGCACTCAGAGCCGTAAGAATAGAAGCTTGCAAATGAGATGCTCAAGAAATAAATACTAAGAGAAATAGTAACTTCTTCAGGGATTGTAAAAACTTCCCCTCCTTTCTCTTTTGAATTTTTTCATACAGAGGAGGCACAAAGAAGTCTGGTCAGTACAAAAAATTCAAACTTACAAGGAGAGGAGTTTGGACAGTTACTCACAGATAAAAGAGTACCAGGCTGAGAGCCAGAAAAAACCAGGTTTCCAAGGAGAAGTTTGGAATCAGGTCCATTGTTAGTTTCTTTCTGCAATGCTCTCCTCTTGAGGTTTTAGTTTTGCAAGGCGCTGTCAACAGAGCTCTTCATGACTACTCAGCTGGATTCAGTAAAAACAGCCTGGAATATTTATGTGTTGGAAAAGGAGGTGGGGCCAGGGCTACAGCCAGTGAAAAGACCACCTGTGTATCACGTGGATCTGGAAGAGATGGGTGCCCTCTCCAGCTTCGTACTTGGCAAAAAATCATGCACACCTGCCTTTGTCAATTGAGTTCATATGATGTAGAAAATCAATTTTAAAAACAACTCAATCAGGACTGTCACAAGGCCAAAGATTATTTATTCTTCTCATAACTCAGTGCAGCCACTGGCAGTAAATTTCCTCTAATTTCACTTGTCTCAATGGCTGACTACTCCCATAATACATGAAATCCGTCAAAATAAGCCACATTTATAGTTATTTACCCATGTGGTTTCCTGAGTCTGTAATTCCTATAGGAATTATAGAGGATTTCTAATCATCATTTGAAACCCAATTAGAGCAAACAAAAAATTGGTAGAGTGTTTCCTAACAAATCATTTCCAACAAATAAAACCATTTCCTTTTCTAGGCAACTTTTGTGCCCCACATACTGCTATTATTATTTTCTCTATTTCCTTTTTTTAGTTCAACTTTCATATGTTTATTTGCAGAATGTACATTTTTCTATATACACCTCTTTAATCTTTGTCAGTTTTTTATATTTACAGCATAGTTCTTCAAGACATTATAAAGTTGGTTCTTAGTATTTTTTTCTTTTTTTCTTAAAAAAAAGCAAAACAAAAAAAGGTAGAAATGATACAGAATTTCAACAAAATAGCATTAAGAAATCATCACTAGTTAATATATTACATATTGCTATCTTAAAAGTAGTTGTTCAAGTTACAAAATCAAAGTATAAAAATGAACAGACAATGAAACAAGGGCAGCAGAAACTATTTTTGATGAAATAACGGAGACTTAGTAGTATGGTTATCTATCTTGCACACTTAAACCTACATACAGTTACATGTGTATACCTACAAAATTGTTCTTTCTTTTTGAGCAATTTTTTCCTTTTATTATTATAATATTTAGTGTATATTTTGGATATTATTACCCTTTCAGCATTTTATTATTATGATTATTTTACACTAGAAAGATAATATGATGTTTACAAATGTGAGTCTAATTTATTTCATTTATGGATATAGTCTCAAGTTGCCTCCAATTATCTATGAAAGCCTCAAGATCATCCCATTTTATAACTGAGTAATACTCTGTTGTATGAAAATATCACTTATTTTTCATCCATCTTGTGGTTGGTGAGCATTTTGGTTCTTTCCAAGATTTAGCTATTACAAATTGTTCTGCTATAAACATGGGTGCACATATAATCTGTGACATGACATTTTCAATTTTTCTGGGAAAATACCCAGGAGGGGAATAGCTGGATCAAATGGGACTTTCAATCCTAGGTTTGTTTTTTTTTTAGAAATCTCCATACTGATTTCAGCAGTGGCTACACCAGTCTACACTACACCAACAGTGGAGAAGTGTTCCTTTTTCCCCACAGTCCCATCAACATTTGATATCAGTACATCTTGATGGCAGCCATTCTTTCTGGAGTGAGATGGAATCTCAGTGCTATAATAATTTGCATTTCTCTAATGACCAGTGATGGTGAACATTTCTTCATGTGTTTACTTGCCATGTGTATAGCTTCATCTGAGAAATGTGTATTCATCTCAGATGCTCATTTTTGGAGAGGGTCTTTGAAATGGAGGGGCTTGATATTTTTCAATTCTTAATATGTTCTGGATATAAGTGCTTTGTCTGAGAGACAGTTGGCTAAAATTCTTTCCCATTCTGTGGGTTTTCTTTTCACTTTGTTGGTGATTTCTTTTGAAATGAAAAAGCCTTTTAATAAGATGTGATTCCATTTATTGATTCTTTGAAGTAAAAAGTGTGCAGTTCATGTTTTGTTCATGAATTCTTTGCCTACCCCTATATCTTTAAGATTTTGACCTATGTTGTCTTACAGTGGATTTACTGTTACTGTTTAATATTTATATCTTTGACCCATTTTGACTTTAGTGCATGGTGATGTATATGGGTCTAGTTGCAGCCTTTGGTATGTGGAAAGCCAATTTTTCCAGCAACATTATTAAAGAGGCTATCCTTCTTCCAGTGAAAATGTTTAGACTCTTTTTCAAATGTAAGGTTTCTAAGTGTCTTTGTAGTTGTGTTTGCAACTTCTAGTCTGTCCCATTAATTCTCAGGTCTATTTCTTTGTCAGTACCATGCTGATATTGTCACTATACCTTTGTAGTATAATTTCAAGTCAGAGATTGAGATACCTCATGCCTTGCCTTTGTTGCAGAGAATTGCCTTTGCTATTCTAGGTTGTTTCTGTTTCCAAATGAATTGTAGGGATGTTTTCTCTAGATCTGTAAGGTATGTTAATGGTATTTTGATTGGGATTTCATTAGATCTGTATAACAGTTTTGGGAGTATGGTAATTTTCACAACGTTGGTTCTTCCTGAGAGCAAGGGATATCTTTCCATTTTCTAATATCTTCTTCAATGTCCTTTTTTTAGAGTAAGTATAATCTTCAGCATATAGGTCTTTTACATTCTTGGTTAGGTTAATTCCTAAGTATTTCATTTTTTTGGATGCTATTTTGAAAGGTGCTGTTTCCATAATTTCTCTCTCAGTGAGTTTCTTATTTATGTATAGGAATGCTATTGATTTTTGAGTGTTGACTTTGTATCCAGCTACATTGCTGAATTTATTCATTAACACTAGTAATCTTTTGATGGAGTTTTTAGGGTCTCCTATGTAGAGTATCATGTCATCTGAAAGTAGTGATAATTTATCTTCTTCCTTTCTTATCCTTATTCCTTTTCTCTCTCTTGTCTTATTTTCTGACTAATATTTTCAGAACTATATTGAATAGGAGTGGTGATAGTGGACATTTTTATCTTGTTCCTAATTTTATAGTGAAAGCTTTCTGATTTTTTCCATATAGTATAATGTTGCCTATTGGTTTGTTGTAGATGGCCTTTATCAGATTCAGGTAGATACCAACTATTCCAAGTTTCTATAGGGTTTTTATCATGAACAAGTTTTGGATTTTATCAAAAACTTTTTCTGTGTCTATTGAGATGATCTTGTGATTTTTGTCTTTGTTGATGTGGTATTCTACATTTATCAATCTGCATATATTAAACAACCCTTGCATTTCTGGAATAAATCCCACTTGGTCATCCTGTATAATCTTCTTGATGATTTTCTGCATTCTATTTGCAAGTATTTTATTGTGAATCTTTGCATCAATGTCCATCAGTGAGATTGGCCTATAGTTATCCTTTCCGGTTGTATCTTTCTCTAATTTTGGTATCAGAATAACACTTGCCTCCAGGAAGGAATCTGGGAAAATGACTTCCCTTTCAATTTCAATAAAGAGTTTGAGAAGTGTTGCCATTAAATCTTCACTAAATTTCTTGTAGAAATCAGCCGCGAATTCATTAGTACCTGAGCTTTTCTTTATTGGTAAGTTTTTAATCACATTTTCAATTTCAAAAGCTGATATTCAAAACTGTTACGCATTTTTGATTGAGATTTGATAATTCACGTTTCTAGAAATCTGTCCATTTCTTTTGTATTTTCCACTCTATGTGGGAAAATATTTTCAAAAGAGGCATTAATAATCTTTTCATTTTCCATGGGATCTGTAGTAATTTCTATCATTTCAGTCCTTATTGTATGAATTTGAGCTTTTTCTTTCTTTTGGTTGATAAGGTAGGCTAGAGTTTTATCAGTTTTGTTTATTCTGTCAAAAAACCAGCTCTTTGATTCATTAATTCTTTCTATTGTTTTCTTAATCTCAATTGCATTAATTTCTTCTCTGACCTTTATAATTTCCTCTCTTCTTGGAACTTTTGGTTTGACTTGCTCTTCTTTTTCTAGAAGCTTGATATGTAGCATTAGTTTGTGTACTTGTGCTCATTTTGTTTTCTTGATGTGACAGTTTATTACTATATATTTCCCTCTTTACTGTGTTCATTGTATCCCACAGGTTTCACTATGTTGTATCTGCATTTTCATTGAATTGTAGGTATTGCTTAATTTCTTCTTTAATTTTACCTGTAACCCATTGATTGTTCAAGAGGTGGTTATTTAATTTCCATATATTTATGCAAGTTTTGCAATTTCTTTTGTAATTAATTTCCAATTTCATTGCACTATAATCAGATAATATGCATGGAGTAATTTCTATCACTTTACAATTACTTAAGAATGTTCTATGGGCTAATATATGGTCTATTTTGAGACTGTCCCATGTGCAGCTGAAAAGAATATGTATTCTGATGTAGTTGGGTGGAACACTCTGTAAATGTCTACTAAGTTCATTTGTTCACTAGTTTTATTCAGTTCTGTTATTTCTTTGCTGACATTTAGTCTAGTTGATCTATCTTTTTGTGACAATGGGATATTAAGGTTCCCTATTACCATTGTGTTATTGTTTATTTGGTTTCTCATGGTTATTAGTATTCATCTTATACAGGTGGGTGCTCCTGCATTTGGTACATATATGTTTATGGTGGTTAGCTCTTCATCTTGAATTATTCCCCTGACAAATATGTAGTGACCTTCTTTATCTCTTTTGATCATTTCTTGTTTGAAGTTCACATTGTCTGCAAACAGAATAGCTACCCCTGCTTCTTTCTGAGTTGCTATCGCATGGAATATTGTTTTTCATCTTTTGACTTTTAGTCTATGAGTTTCGTTTTGAGTCGGATGTGTTTCTTATTATAGCATATTGTTGGATCCTGTTACTTGATCCATTCTGTCAACCTATTTCTTTTAACAGGTGAATTGAGGCCATTTACATTGATAGATATAGCTGATATGTACTGCCTCAACTTTCTCGTGTTATTTTCCCGCTATGGCCTTTTTGCTTTTCTCCCTTGCTTAATTGATTGCCCTGGCTCTTGGTTATTTTCTGTTGTTATTCTGGAAATTTTGGTCATTTTTATCTCTCTCTAGTATGTCTTTCAATACTCTTTCTAATGTTAGTTTGATGGACATGAATTTCTTTGGTTGTTCTTTGCCATGGAAGTATCTTATTTCTCCATTAAATTTCAAAGAAAGTTTTACAGAGTACATCAATCTGTATTGAAAGTTGTTTTCCTTCAGGGCTTGAAATACTTCACTCCAAGCTCATCTTAACTTGAGGGTTTGTGCTGAAAAGTCAGCCATGATTCTAATGGACTTTCCTTGATAGGTGAGTTGCATCTTTCCTGTAACACTTTTTAGTATTCTGTTTTTATGCTGTATATCTGGAATCTTAATTAACATATGTCTAGGTGCAGCTTTATTTTAGTTTTGACTTCTTGGCATCCTATATGCCTCACTTATGTGCATATCAGATTCTTTCCCCATGTTTGGAAAATTTTCTGCTTTTACTTCTGCAAATAGTTTTTCTATGTAATTTGCATTGAACCCTGAATCTTCACTGATGCCTGTTAATATTATATTGTTTCTCTTTACATCATCTTGCATCATTTTGAAGCTATTTTACTGTCATTTCATGCTGTCTTTTTTAAAAAGTTCTTTCAAAATGAAATTAAGGAAAAAATGGCATGAACTTTGAATATCCACAAAGGCTAGACATGGTAAACTTGGAGACCACAAAGCCCCAGAAAAATGAGAATTCAAAGTTCAAAAAGTAATGCATTTCTTATTATCTTCCATAACTTTAATGAATAATATTTAATAAGGTCTTGATAGTAACTCAGGTTTCTGTGGGTAGGAAAAGAGATTCAGTGCCTCAAGGGGGCTTCCCAAAAGATATGGATCACAGAAAATATTATATGTGAGCTAATGGGAACGAAGTTAGAGAACTCTTATATTGCACCAGTACACCAGTATTCAACTTTTGACCTTCTCTAATAATGGTCATGATGAGAAAGAGCCAGACTCAAGATTTCAATAACAAATTGGATGAGAGTTTAGTTTCTATTTTCATGGTTACTGCCTCTGCAGTTCTCCCATGAATCTTTCTGAACTGAGGACCCATCTCATCACAGGAAGGGGAAAGAAGGATACCAGTCATGAAAATGAAATCTGTATGTCGGGAGTTATTGAAACTGGAAATGGAGCAACACATGCAGGAATGCTGCATGGCTGGGGCAAGCTAGGATCACAGCTGAATACACCTGGCTCCAACATGCCAATGAACTAAATAAATACTGTAGCTGCAGGCATTTCACTCCTGTACTAAAATGTAACATAGAGATCTTTACCTAAGATACTTTTCCTTGTTAACATAATTTGTTACTTGCAAAGTCCTTGGGCCACTCCCAAGATCTATTCAATTTCCTGTATTGTTTGAAAAAAATAATAAATATAGGTTGCTCAGAGGCATCCACTGTCTTAGCCACCAGAGTTCCAAAACTCTGTAGAGGGTTTTGACTATCCTGGAGCCCTAAAATCATACTATTTATCTCATTTATTTAAGCCTTCACCACACACTCACTTAGGAGATTGGGGATCTAGGCTAGGTTCCCAATAAGTATAGACGGAAGTGTTCCCTTTTTCTGTGTTCTCAAGCATAGAGGCTCACATGGTACATACAAATAAGGAAAGACTAGAGTGTCACCTCATAGCTAAAGGCAACTTATGTATCTTACATAAACCCAAAACCTTCCTGCTTGTTTTTGGAAATAAAACCCCTGTAGAAACTTGTAGGGGTTCTGCAAGCAAAGGGAAAATAAAGGGACCTGCACACCAAGGGTCAGCAAAATGGCTGATGCCTGGCCAGCTTAAGCAAGCAGCTTTTATTGGCATAGAGAACAAAGAAACTAAGATTGCACATGCTTAGATTATATAACTTATTTTCTTCTTGTCCTTATGGAGCCTCATGTTTTTATCTTGAGGAAATGTTTCAAGGCCTGCATTATCAAGACACTGTCAACTGGATGTGCCCAGGACAAAATTGAGTCAGGGCAGCCTCTCTGCAAAAATTCATGTATTTTCATCTTCCTTAAAAACACATACAAATATCCTGTAATAATTAGGCTTACTTTTCTCTCCATCTGCCTTCCTCATCTCAGGACCTGGATAGCATGGGTGTGATCTAAACCAACAGAAACAATCTAGTTGCTGCTTAGGACTGAAATATAGCCAGTACCATGTTGTAACCATTTCCAAATGTTCTTGCTCTGCAAAAGGAAATGAGAGAAGATAGATTTTTGTGCCTTGCAGTCCCACACAAATAACATCTTATAACATAAAAAGTCTTGTGCACAAAGTTGTGTTGAACATATGTAGACAGACACAATGTGTTAGAACATCCAAGTCGTTCTTTGGCTTCCATTAACTCCTTTCTGTAGTGAATTCAACATTCACTTTAAAATCTCTGTTTTAAGTGTTGGCCATACAAAGTTGACTAAGACCAATACTATTCCAGTTAAAGGTAGAAACAGATACTTGCACTACACCAATCATACATGTGTGACTAACAATCCTTATCATATTGAAAGTCAAATATCAAGTAACATTCACAAGCTGTTAGGCTCAGAGATCAATAAAAATAGGCATGTTATCTGTGGTATTAGTGATATAAGGATGATCATGAGTTTGATGTTACTGTCCATTAATAGAAAATCACATAAAGCCTTTTGTTCTGACTTCAATTGGTTGAGTGACTTGCTCTCAGGAGACATAGGCTGCATTGTGCTGGAATGACTTGAGTATTCTACTCAAATCTGAAAGCTTTCACAAAAAAGATTTTTTTCTTAGTTGCAAGCAACATTTTATATCTAACTCAACACTTATCATTGCAATTCTCCCATCTCTGGAACAAAACACCTGATTCTCATACATTAAAGGAAGAGAGGTCTACTTTGGCTCCCGGTTTCAGAGATTCAGTCAATAGTCAGTTGGCAGCAAGGAAGAAGCAGCATTGTGTAGGGGCAAAAACTACTTAACCAGAGGTATCCAGGTAGCAGATAAAGTAAGAAGGGATAGAAACAGATACATACTCCCCAAAGGAACCCCTTCTGTGGCCTACTTCTTCTAACCAAGGCCAGTCTCCTGAGAGTGTATTTGGCTTTGAACTCATTGAAGATTTATCTAATGTTAAGTAAAGAGACCCCATTAAGTACTGATCTTTCTTGGAAGGACAAAACTTGATCTACTTGCCAATTTGGAAAATAATCTGATATCTGCATTTTTGGGCTGGAGGAGAAGAGTGGAGTGGTTAACTCTCTAGGCTTCATGGAAAGAGATGATTATGATGCAGTCAGCTCCAGGGACATTCTCTTGCCTCACTTCACTGTCATTGTATCTTACTTGGGTTGTGTGCCTGTTCTGTTTAGAAGGCTATGTATAGGAAATTAATTTAACTCTTAAATTGACAAAAAATCAAGTAAACATCAACTATCAAAAAATATGGTACTAATTTATAAATTTGGATGTGTTACAAAACAAAATTACCCTTTACCAAAGCTCCCAGTAAATTTGACAAAAATTACCTTATTTCTTTGCTTCAACTCTCTCCTACTTTAAAAGATATGATGACATGAAAACCAGCAGGATTTGAGGGATGGGAAGTGTGAGATCTAGCTATTTTGGGGCCTGTTGGTTTATCTGTCAATAAGAGAAATTGGCTATAGAAATTCATACCAAGGACTTGGGTTACAACTATAAATAGGCATGTAATAGTACAACAGCTTTGGAGTTAGACAGAAACTAACAAATGAGACAGTTTGGAAACAGCAAGATCAGACCACACATGTAATTGTGGAGAAAAGGAAAGGAAAAATGAAACAGTGTTGTTCACAAGCAGTGAAATAACTCACTGAATTGAAGATATTTTTACTCTCAGGTTCCCTGTCTGGCCATTAGAACACTATGTTCCAGCTCCCAAACACTATAATATTCTTAGATAACCTCAAAGTACCAAGATTGAGGACTGCAAATAATGAGCTCTAAGTAAGCTGTATTGATTGAGAACACAAACTAAATAGCATATACTGATATTCAAATGAAATCACCAATGATAACACGTATCTGATGATAATGTAAAACACTGGACTCACAAGATAGAAGGTCATATAAAGCCTCATTGAATATTAGACATTGAACTCAGTTGACCATATGAAATTTAGGAATTTCAAAATGCTCAAACATGACCAAAGATGGCTGATAACTCTTGTTTTTCTGTAGCACTGTTTCACTTTGCTAAATATTAACCAATAACCTACACTGAACCTGTGAACTACAGGAAGTTCATATGAAAATCAAGAAGCTGAGAATATTAAATGGAGCCCTAGAATGATATTAGTGATTATTCTCCTTGCACTAAATTTCAGTTAATTGCATACCCAGAAATTATATTTTCTAAGGAAAGGTCCTGTGAAACAACGTTGCTGGATCATAATCAAACTCATTAAGTTGTTTGGGAGAGTTTAATCAAAGAACACAATGTTTTCACTTCAAAGCAAACAGAATTTTATTCTGCTTAGTGTTTTGGAGGCTGAAATTCCAAATATCATAGTGTCAGTTCAGGCCAGGAATCCCTAGAAGGATAAATCCATGGACTCATGATGATAGCATCTGCAAAGAATCAATCATAAGAGAAGTTATAAAGTACTCTGAGATGCAACTCCTTCACACCAGGACAAGCTCAGCAACTGAAGGAAGCCTCACCTGGCCCTCTCCCACTCCCAGAAAACCTCAGTAGCCAAGAGAAGCCTTGGCCAGCCCTCCCTCACATCCAAGTGACCTCTGCAGGTGCCAGGATCATAAACCACTTGTCTCCCTCACCTGGATGTCCTCAGCAGCCAACGAGACTATCAGCAACCCCTTCTAACACCTGAAGTACCTTGGTGGTCTGGAAGGAGCCCAGGTGACATTTCCTCCCTCACCAAGGACCCCAGCAGGGTAAAAAGAGCATGATGAATTTCCCTCTAAGGAGAAGGACCTCAGTTGGTCAACAGAAAACTCAGTGGATGACCTTGAAAAACCAGAAAGAGCAGAGGTTATATTTCTTCCAGAAACAGAGCAAGATACAGGCTGAAAGGAACACCACTGAGGTCTCCAACCACCTGGGGGAACCCAACTGGACCTGCAAAGTCCACAGTGACACAGTAGGGTCCTGGCTGAGGCACACACTATAGACAGGTGGATCTGGTAGCTTAGAAGAGCCTGAGGCCACAGTAGCAATATTATCTAAGGATTGGTTCACATCAGTACTCTTAGGTTAGTAGGACTAGGAAGAATATAACACTCATGCAACTTGTCTCTTCCCTACACCATAGGACCCAACAACTGGGTGAAGATCAGCCACACAGTATGACCCTAAGACATATATTATGCACCATCAAGTCAAGAAGATTAGAAAAGACAAAAATATTAATCCAAGAGATGAAAATTACAAGACAAAAAATAAAAATGCAACCAAATTATCAACCTATCTAAAATAACTACAGGAGACATTGAAATAGAGGACATTGGAACTCATACACTTGAAATTTTTGAAAATATACCATGAAAAATAAAGAAATAAATACAAAAGGCTATAGAGAAAGTCAGATTAGAAATAATCTCTGAAGTAAAAAAGAAATGACAACCTTAATAAAGGAATTTGCACAGCATATGTAGAGAAGTACAAGAGCATGGGAAAATGATGGAAACCTTGAATGAATAATATATGAAAGAAATAGAATCATTGAAATAAATTTAATTTTATTTAAAGAGAAAAAACAAAACAAAACAGAATAAAGGGTAGCAACAATACAGAATTCCAAGGAAAAGAACAACAAAAAAAACCTAAGAAATTATTACTTGACAAATTATATACTGACTTCTTGGAAATAGTTGTTCAAATTACAAAATTAAAACATGTAAAGCAGACATTCAAACCGTGAGACTGTTAACAGTTCTGCTCCACGATCTGACAAAAACAGAAATATGGTCATCCATCTTACCCACCCAAATATACATGAAATTATATCAAAAGGGTAAAATTAAACACAACAAAACAGAACAAAGCAGATCATAAGAAAGCAATGTAAGAGACATAAATTTCAAAACAAGAC
The DNA here is from genome assembly GCA_004027295.1 of Dolichotis patagonum. Classification (NCBI taxonomy): domain Eukaryota; kingdom Metazoa; phylum Chordata; class Mammalia; order Rodentia; family Caviidae; genus Dolichotis; species Dolichotis patagonum. The sequence continues at coordinate 39,436 of PVJX010015038.1, forward strand.
ACTCGGCGATATTCACTCTCTATTATATTGACCTTTGTTGTCTTCCAACAAGTTATCCATATTGTCACATACAGGGAATTCACATAAAACAACATATTATGGAATTTATCTGAGCAGATCGAGGAGGGCATTTTAGGTCTTCAAGACCAGACATTAGGGAAGCCAAGAATGGCTGTCATAGTATCTCTCATTCTCCTCAAAACAGTTGTCCATACCTTCATATGTGTTGAACGTAAACAAGACAAAGCAAGCTAAAATCACTTTGAACAAAAACTGATACTTTTGCTGGATTTCACATCATGACATTATGGAATCAGCACTGGGTACTGTAGTGTCTCTTTTTTTTCAAAGTAGTTGTTCATTTGAACATGTGATATATAATTAGTTCTTATAAACTGTTTATAAGCTCTACACATGCATGAGTCTCTAAATGTATATAAATCCTTTCTGTATTAGACGTAAAAACAAAACAAAGCAAGATAAAACAAAATAATTCCTAGAAAAGCATGACGCAAAAAAGTCACATAAAATCACAAAACTAGGTGATCTACAATGGTTACCATGATGTCTCAGCAGTATATAACAACATTAATAAAAACAAAGCATTGGGGACATTATAAGACTTCAAAAGCAAGTAATAATCAAACCAGAGTGGGTATCTTAGTGAATCTTGTCATCTTTGGTATAGTTGCCTATACTCTTAGACTTGAAGCTATCAATCATAACAGATTTAAATAAAATCAGCCAATACAGAGTAACAATCTAACAAACCAGATTCAAATAAGATCAGTCATAATAAGACAGTACAAGTGATAAAGGGCTTCAGATTAAGTTGATAGGAAAATTAGGGATGATTACCATAATATGTCCTCTTATTTTTGGGATAGCTGACCATGTCCTCAAGTCTAGTGTAAGAAGACAACCTGGAACAGCACGTAATCCATCCAAGCAGAGTGGTGAGAATAATGTAAATTTTAAATCTTGTTACCCCATTAACAATATCCTCTGCCTCCCTTTTTAAGACAGTTCCTCCGCATTCATTCCCATGGGGTGCACTGCTTGTTTTGGGTCCCACTGTCTCCCTATATAGAGCATCTCAATGGACCCTATCTCCTGATCTACTCTGCCTGTTAATATTGTTAATATTTCAAGGCCATCTATACCATCTATACAGCCAATCTTCTCTACCTTATTTCTGCTATTCTGTTTTTCTGCCATTGGTGGTCTATTTTTCTGTTCCAGTCCACTCTCTGCCCGGCTCACCGAGGCCTCTCTGCCACTGTTCCTGAAATGCTCATATTCTTGTTCTCTCTCCCTAGAATGTGCTTCAGTATTTTTTGTAGGGTTGGACTGGTGGTCACAAATTCTCCTAGTTCCTCTTTATCATGGAAGTATCTTGTTTCTCCATTAATTTCTAGAGAGAGTGATGCAGGATACATCAATCTGGGCTGAAGATTGATCTCCTTCAACACTTGAATTACTTGACTCCAAGCTCTTCTTGACGTGATGGTCTGTGTCAAGAAGTCTGCCATGATTTTTATGGGTTTTCCTTTATAGGTGATCTGTTTCTTTTCACTGATGGCTTTTAATATTCTGTTCTTATATTGAATTTCTGGGATCTTGATTATTATGTGTCTGGGTGTAGCTCTGTTTTGGTTGTAGGTGGCTGGAGCTCTGTATGCTTCATACTTCTGCATATCATTTCTTTTTTCTATGCTTGGGAAATTTTCCTTTCTATTTTATTTAAAACAGAATAAAACAAAAAGGGGCAGTACAGAGCAGATCAGAAGAGGACAACATAGGCAACACAGTACTTTACATTAAGTCAAGTGGACATCAACAGTATCTAATACCATATCTCTTACTCTAATAGTTGAGCATAGTTTCAATTACAATAATATCAAGCATAACACAATAGTATAAAGCCATGCATATAGTGAAAGAATTACAGGGCTTTCTGAACCAAATAACAGAAAATGATCAATGGGTATTATAATATCTCATTTTTGATAAAAAAGAAAAAAATTTGTTTGAACTATCACACATATTGAAATTCCAATGAGACACAATGTGGTAGATAGAACCAATGGTAATAGAACAAAAAAAAGCATGGTAGGACTACTAAGAAGGATAATATTAAATCAGCAATAGCTGTCATAATGTTTTCTTCAAAACAGCTGTTCATATCATCACGTATGATATAGTCAAACAAAACAGGATAACACCATTCCAACTGATGATTGATAACTTTGAAAGACTTCGAAGCTATGAGATGGGGCCTCATGCTTACCATAAAGTCTTATATACTCTTATCAAATCTCATATTAGGGAGATTATATGGTATTTACCCTTGTGAGTTTGGTTTATTTCACTTAAGAGAATGGTCTCAAGTCGTGTCCATTTATATATAAATATCTCTATGTGATCATTCTTTATAGCTGAGTAGTACTCCATTGTATAAAAATGACACAACTTTTTTATCCATTCCTCAGTTGATGGGCACTTAGGTTGTTTCCAAGATCTGGCTATTACAAATTCTGCTGCTATAAACATGGGTGCACATAAATCACTGTGGTACGATGTTTTCAGTTCTTCTGGAAATATGCCTAGAAGTGGAATAGCTGGGTCAAATGGGACTTCCATACCCAGCTTTTTGAGGAATCACCAGACTGACCTCCACAGTGGTTGCACCAGTCTACACTCCCACCAACAGTGCAGAAGAGATCCTTTTCCCCCACAGCCTCTCCAACACTTGTTGTTGGTAGTGTTTTCTATCTTGGCCATTCTTTCTGGAGTGAGATGGAATCTCAGTGTGGTTTTCATTTGCATTTCTCTCATGACTAATGATGATGAACATTTTCTCATGTATTTATTTGCTATTCGTATTTCTTCATCTGAGAACTGTGTATTCATTTCAGATGCCCATTTTTGGATTCGGTCTTTGAATTTCGAGCATCTGATTTTTTTTAATTCTTTATAAGTTTTAGACAAAAGTCCTTTGTCTGAGGCGCTGTCCATGAAGATTTTTTCCCAGTTTGTGGGTTTTCTTTTCACTCTGCTGGAAACTTCTTTTGATATGCAGAAACTCTTTAATAAGATGTGGTCCCAGTTATTGATTCAAGGAAGTACTTCCCATGTACTTTAGTTCTTGTTCATGAATTCTCTTCCTACCCCTGTATCTGAGGTTTTTACCTACTTTGTCTTCCAGTAGTTTTAGTGTTTCTGTTTTAATATTTAGATCTTTGATCCATTTAGATTTTAGTTTAGTGTATGGTGATAGACATGGTTCTAGTTTTAGTCTTCTGCATATGGACAGCCAATTTTTCCAGCACCATTTGTTAAAGAGACTGTCATTCTTCCAGCGAGCATGTTTGGCTCCTTTATCAAAGATGAGGTGGTTCAGTGAGTTTGCAGTTGTGGTTGTATCTTCCAATCTATTCCACTGTTACTCGGGTCTGTTTCTATTCCAGTGCCATACTGACTTTATCACTGTAGCTTTGTAGTATAATTTCAAGTCAAATTGCCTTGCCTTTGTTGCTTCGAATTGCCTTTGCTATTCTAGGTCTCTTCTGGTTCCAGATGAATTTTAGGAGTGATTTCTCCAGATATGAGGTATGTTAGTGGTATTTTGATTGGGATGGCATTGAATCTGTATAGTAATTTTGGTAGAATGGCCATTTTTACAATGTTTGTTCTTCCTATCCAGGAACAGGGGATGTCTTTCCATTTTCTGAGGTCCTCTTCGATTTCCTTTTTCAGGGTATTATAATTTTCCCTGTATAGCTCTTTTACTTCTTTCATGAGATTAATTCCTAAGTATTTTCATTTTTTTGGATGCTAGTGTAAAGGGTGTAGTTTCCCTTATTGCTCTCTCAGTACTTTGGTTGTTAGTGTATAGAAATGCTATTGATTTTTGTGTATTGACTTTGTATCCGGCTACCTTGCTGAATTTCTTAATTATATCTAGGAGTCTTTCAGTAGAGTTTTGGGGGTCTTCTATGTAAAGTATCATGTCATCTGCAAATAATGATAATTTAACTTCCTCTTTTCCTATCTTTACTCCTTTTATTTCTCTTTCCTGTCTTATTGCTCTGGCTAGTATTTCCAGTACTATGTTGAATAGCAGTGGTGAT
>PVJX010015039.1:0-43632 GCA_004027295.1 Dolichotis patagonum
ATTTTCTGTTATTCGGTTCAGAAAGCCCTGGAATTCTTTCACTATATGCATGGCTTTATACTATTGTGTTATGTTTGATATTATTGTAATTGCAACTATGCTCAACTATAGCAGAGTAAGAGATATGGTGTTAGCTACTGTTGATGTCCAGTTGACTTAATGTAAAGTACTGTGTTGCCTATGTTGTCCTCTTCTGATCTGCTCTGTACTGCCCCCTTTTGTTTTGTTCTCTTTTAAATTTAAAAAAAAGTCATGAGTATATGTAAACCAACAATCTCTAGTTTGCATATGGCTTCTCCCTTACAGAAATAATTTTTTTGCTATTATAACAAGTTGATTCCTTAGAGAAGAATGTCAGACCTGTGATCATTACTGTCTACCCAGAGTCTTTCATGTGTTATGTATACACCTTGAATACCCCCCCTAATGTGACTGTAGGTGGGAGGGGAGCTCAAAGGAGTGACAAGCAGTGGGGGAGTGTGACATGATCAGTTTTTTGTTTTCTGTTTTCAGACAGTGTTTCACTCTGCAGTTCAGGCTGGCCTTGAACTCACTATGTAGCCTAGGCTGACCTCAAAAATCCTCCTGCCTCAGCCTCCCAAATTCTGAGATTACAGGCCTGCACCATCACACCCAGTCTCAAAGTATGTTATATACATACAAAACCCAATTATCTGTATAACCAATATTTAAAAAGTGAGGGAAAAAAGCCTTTCCAAAGTCTGTATACCAATACCTGGGAAAACAATTTGGAAGCTCCCTACCAGGACATTCTTACTATATGACTGAACAATCTTACTCCTAGATATTTACTCAAGAAAAATAAAAACATACAACAAAACATAGGTTAAAAATAAAGCTAATATACAAATGGCCATAAAAATTTTCTTCATAATAGCAAAAATCTGTAAACAACCCAATCCCCCATCAACAGATGAGCCGTTAAACAAATGGCCGTCTGTTCACCCCACAGCACTACTTAGCAACGAGAAGAAACAAACTGTTATGAAGTGCCACAACACACGGATGAATTGTACAAACTTTATATTTAATGAAAACTGAAAAAAGACCACATACTATATGATTTCTGTGAGGATCTAGAAGATAATTTCTTAAAATAGGCTTTGTTGTCAAAGAAAACATGAATATTTCATAATTAGTTTTTTTAAAAAAATTCTTGCAATATTCATTTTCCTATGTAGCAACATACAGGACAGGACTACTACATTTTTCACTGAAATTTACCTGAGCTTCTTACCCTGCAGCAATGACCCTTTCTTTATATTATGTCTTCCCACATCAGTCTACTGTAAAACTAATTCATGAGTTACCATACTGATTTCTTGGAAGAGTGTTGCTCAGTGGAATGTCTATGCTTATAAAAATGCTCAGTATCTGTGTGGTCCAATATGGACAAGCATAGCTTCAGAGCATAATTCACTTTTTGTCCTGGGAACTGAGGTTTTTTACTTTTTATTTTGAAACCAGATCTCACTACGTCACTAAGTTGTCGGGCTGTGCTGGACCTTGTAATTTTCCTGCCTCAGCCACCCAGATTACTGGGATTACAGAACTGTGCTGCCAAACCAGCTAGAACATAATTCTTAAGGAATTTCCTTACTAACAGTGAGATATATTAATTACTCATTCTAGTCTAAAACAAAATTTTAGAACGATATTTTGGCAGTCTTTCAATAAAATTAGGCACTTTTCCATGTGAATGTGTAAATGAGTGATGCACACACACAACAGAAATGCAGTGTTACTGCCTATGAACTCGGAAGATGGTGTGACGGCTTGTGTCTAATGCCCCCTCCAGGGCCTCGGGCAGCCAGAGTCTTTGCAGAGGTAGCTGAATCCAGAGTTTGTGTTTGATTCACAGTTCAGTGCTGGGATTAAGCGTGTGGCTATCTGCACCTTAGGGTGGGCATCCTGCGTATGCTATAAGAGATAGAAAGAGGCTTGTTTTCTCTTTCTCATTACTTTTGCTGTCTTCCATAGCCATGAATTGTTGTCCATCTGCCTTGCACCACCCTGCCTTGGAGCCAGCTGATCACGGACTGAGACATCTGCAAACTGTGAGCTAAATAAACTGCTTCCCCTGTAACTTTGGGTGTCAGGTATTATGTCTCAACAAGGAGAAAAGTGACTAAGACAGATGGAATGGTCTGGCTACTGTCAGTACTGTAGAAAATTCAACCGAAGACCAAGAAGAGAATTACGTGGCGTTGCAAGTAGATGCAAGGTGTTATCTTCCCGGGAAGAGGTCTTCATGATTCAGTCCTGAAATGTAAATCATTAGAGTATAACACATAGAGTAAATCCTAAGATACAAACGGACCACTCCCTTAGCAGTGCACCCCGTCTGTCCCTGCTGTCCTTACTGGAGCCTGTGCACAGGGACCACGCTTACCATAGTAGGCGTGGACCATGCTTACCAAGCCTACTACGAGACCCACTGTTGCCAGCATTGCACGAGAATGAAGAAGGGGGCCGTGTCCCCAACTCTGGCTGCATGGAGAGCCCTGATACAGAAAGGGTTCAATCCCAAGGCTAAGGTTCAACGTTTTGCAATAGACGATACAGTAGCACAGGAGTTACATTATAGATCAAAATGGTTTAACAAATAAATACTCACCATAGAAGCTCACCATAGGCTAAGCACAGTAGTTGGGAGACTAAGGTGGAAGGATCACTTGAGTCCAGGAGTTCTTTTCTTTTCTTTCTTTTTTCTTTTTTTTTTTTTTTTAACAGGAATTGAACTCTGGACCTTGCACTTTCCAGGCAGGCGAGTCCAGGAGTGTAAGACAAGCTTGATGCCAGGTATAGTGGTGCTCATCTACAATTCTGGGAGGCCAAGGAAGGAAGATTGTAAATTCAACCCCAACCTGGAAAGAGTGAGACTGTCTCAAAAAATAAAAATGGAGGCCAGCCTGAACTACTTAGCAAAATCCTGTCTAAAGAAAGTCAAGAAAAAAAGTTCAAAAAAGAGGAAATCAATTTGTTTTTGAAAAAGGTTGTGAAATTACCTGTATCTTTTCCTTGCCAAACCCCCAAATTTCAATTTTGTTTGTGTGAAAAAAATCTCAGCTACAGCTTTAATTTATATTCTTTTTAAAAAATTTCAGACCATGTCTTACTGTATAGTGCAGGCTGACTTTAAACTCACAGAGATCCTCCTGCCTCAGCCTCACAAGCACTTGGGAGTACAGGTGTGAACCACCATGCCTGGTTTTACTCATATGCTTATATGAACCCCATGGTTGGCTCTGAGTAGCGTCTGACCTGAAATCCAAAAGAATCAGACTCAAACTCTTATTCTCTCTTGAACTCACTATGATTGAAATTTACTCCACTGCTGCTTCAAAATAGCTTTTGTGCCAGACACAGTGGTATGGGCCTGTAGTTCCAGCTGTTCTGGAGGCTGAGGCAAGAGGGTCACTTAAACTCAAGAGCTCAAGCCCAGCCTGGGCAGACCTCATCTCAAGACAAACAAAAGCCAGCTTTGTTGGGCTGGGGTGTAGCTCTGTGAAAGGGAGCTTTCCCAGCACCTGGAAGGCCCTGGCTTGTATCCCTAGAGCTAAAAGGGAAAACAAACAAACAAGCAGCTCGATGGTCAAGCTCACTGGCTTGTGCCACTTTGTCAGAAGTAAAGATCAGTTTGGGGTCCTCTGCCTGATGATTTTCTCCATTTTCTTCTCTCCTGAAACCTGTTTGTCAGTCTCCTTCTCTGGTTATTCTTTATCTCCTTGCATGCTGAACTTTGGAAATGTCCCAGAGCTTGAGCTGTAACACAAAATAATTCACTTCTCTTTACCTGGGTTTGAATTGCAGCTGCATAACTTACTAGCTGTCTGATCAGGAGAAAGTCACTTAAATTTTCTGAGGTTCAGTTTCCTCATTTACAAAGTGAGGAGAGAAGTGACTTTCTCTTACAGGGGTCAGGAAGACAAAGCAAACTTACATATGTTTAGAAATGTTTATATCAATGTGTAGGAACTGTCTTTACTTTCTGTTTTTGTTATGTTTGTTTATAGGTTTGCTCTTGGGGTGCACTTGTGGTTTGAACCCAGGGTGTTGAACATGGGAGACAAGCACTCTACCACCGAGCTATGTCCCCAGCCCCATGACCTTACTTTTATCACTCCCTTTTTAATGATCTAGCCTCATGGCCTCAGATTCCATTTATACACCATTAATTCCAAATTTATCTCTAGTGAGATTCTGCTCTGAGCTCTAGAGCTGTATATTCAATTGTCAGCTCATCATCTTCAGTTGACTTCTTAATGAGCATTGCAAATTTAACATGTCACAATTATAGCTTTGTTTCCAGTTTCCAAATTTTCAGGCCTTCTTTGGCACCGCTCATCCACATCCATCAGAAAACCCTGTTGTGTCTACCTCGAAAATACATCTGGATCCCAACAGTGACCCTCAACCCCATGTTACCTCTCCACTCCAAACCTGCAGCCTTTTTCACCTGCGTCACCACAACTTTGCCTCCCGCTGTCTGTATTACCCCTTCTTGGTGGAGCAGCCAGAGTGCACTTGCTAAACTGAGCGAGAACAAGTCGCTTGCCCCACAGTGCCTGGCCCAGCACCACCTGATCCTTGAGCTTAGCTCTTCCTGCTCTTCCCTTCCCCACATCAGACCGGCCACCACCTTGGTGGCTTCGCACACACATGTTCCAGAATCTTCTCCTCGAAGCCTCTGCGCATGAGATTTCTTACACCTGAAACACCCAGGCTCCACAGGGCTGCTCCTTCACTCCCTTTGGGGCTCATTTCAAATGCTCTCCTATCAGCGAGGCCTGTCCCACCCTGGGCAAACAGCCACATTCCCATTCCCCGTGTCTCTACACTCCCTTATCTGCCCTACCCAGCTTTATTTTCCACTGAACTTACTCAACGTGAGACACTGTCTATGCGTTGGTCATCTCCAATCTAGAATGTGAACTCCATAAAGGTCAGGAGCTCACATTCTAGTTTGGAGCTGTTTACCACCATTTATTTTTAGATTTCTCAGCATCTCATACAGGACCTGATACGTGGTGGTATAGTCAACAAACATTTGTTGAATGAATGAGCAAAATAGAAATGAGTAGATAGAAGAGTGATAAAAGGGTCACAGATAAACGAGCTTTATCAAATGTTTGGTCTATGACTGTCTCATTTTAGGTCAGATTTCTGCGTAGGGATGACTGCTTTCACCTTCTGTTTCTCTCATCCAAATACTAAACAGGTCTGATCCTGCTTAGTGTCTAAGATCAAAGAAACTTGAATACATTTAGGGTGGGACGGGCTTAGGCTGACCTTTGCTTCCACGGGGCAGGAGGGAGGCGGTGGCAAACTCAAAGAGAAAGTCTGTCTTTTACCACCTGCCTTCTTATGCTTTGTGGCTCACTCCAGCTACTATAATAATTTATCGTGAATTAATACAGTTGAGAATTATAAAAACAAAAAGTCCCTGCAAAAAACAAATAGATTCAACTGATCACTTGCGCTTAACTTTCACTCTCGAATTACACAAATTTCCTGAATGCTCAGATATCTTGTTTCTAACATATAGGAAGTTGTAAAGTAAAGGTTTACGTGTGAACCTTTAGCGGCTCTCTTAGTCATTTTCCAGTTGCTAGGACAAAATATCCAATACCCACAGCTTACAGGAGAGGTTCATTTTGGATCACAGGTTTAGTCCTTGCTTGAGTGACTCCAAGAGAGGAGCAGGACGGCAGAGGGGCCTGGAATAGGGCCTCAACTTATGACAGCCAGGAGAGCGAGAGAAGGGAGGAGCCAGGACGTGAATATACCTAAGCCCGTCCAGGTCACGCTCGGGTGACCCCCCCAACCAAGCCCCGCCTCCTAACTGCACATTTAACTGCTGACTCTGTAGCGGGCAAAGCCCATGTGTAAGGGCCCATGATCTAGTCACCTTGCACAAGCTTGAGAATCTGGGAGGACATTTTAGACCTAAACCATAACAAGGACTGTGTCTAGTCAGAGCATGTAAACCTCTGTGGTGAGACAGACTGGGGAATTCAGCCTTACAGGACGGAGGGCTAAGTGGGAGTATTTGTAAAACTCAGTGGAAGGAGATATACAAGACTTTACAAACTTCTCTCACAGAGAACCCCTACCATTCCCACATGGCATACTCCAGCAGAACAGAATAGGTATTGGTCCTAGGAGGGTTTTGTTTTTTTTTTGTATCAGGAATTGAACTCATGACCTCACGCTTGCCAGGCAGGCACTTGTGCCACTGAGCTAAATCCCTGGCCCCCTCAATAGGTTTTTAAAAGTGTGTTGGTGGAGTGGAGATCTGCTATGCCAAACTGGATCCCTTGAGAGTCTCTGGGGAAAAATGATATTGTTTTCTTTTCTCAAGAGTAATATTTATTTTATTTTATATTTTATTTTATATTTTATTTTATATTTTATTTTATTTTATTTTATTTTATTTTATTTTATTTTATTTTATTTTATTTTGTGGTATCGGGAATTGAACGGCCTGTTGCCAGGCAGGCGCTGTGCCACTGAGCCATATCATCAGCCCCTTTGGGAATATAAAAAGTTTTACATCAAGTAAATATAAACAACGGGTAACTGATGCCAGCACCAGATTACTCAAGAACTCACTGCAAGCCTTCGGGCCCTGGTTTCCTTTCTTTTCTTTTCTTTTCTTTTCTTTTTTTTTGGTACTGGGGATCAAACTCACAGTCAGGCAAGTACTTGAGCTGCTGAGCTAAATCCCCAGCCCAGGGCCCTGGCTTCTGGGTAACATTTCGAGCAAATGCAGGAAGACAGAACAGCAAAGGAGTCTCCTCATCCTTGTAAGCTCAGGGCAGGGCACTGGAGAGCTGACAGGAATAAAATACACCATGGATTTTTCTCCCACTTTAACTTTAGAGTACAGGACATAAATGTTACCTAGCAACTTGGCAAAATGTGCGAATTTGCTTTAATGAAGAAATGGAGTGCTGTGTAAGGGTGTCCAATCATCAGCTTACATCCTAAAATCATGTGGAGGTTTGCACATCCAGTGTACTCAGAAGGACAAGCTCTTCTAATATTAGAATAAAAATAAAGATCGTACGCAAATGTAGTCTCTCCATTTCTGTGGGTGAGCAAACAGGAATCAGTTTAGCTGCTTGGTCTGGCTGATGTCTCTCCTGGGGTGATAATGGGCTGTCAGCTGGGCCTGAGATCTCAAGCCTGAGCTGGGGAAGGTTCCCTCACACACGCTGTCACTGGAAGCTTCAGTTCCTCTCCAGGCTCTCCCAGCGCAAGGCTGCACACCACTATCACTTTATCACCTCGAGGCAAGTCACTAAATGTCTCAAGTCAGAAGAAGGAGAACAGACTCTACCTCCTACATGAAGGGAGGAACGTCAAGTATTTGTGGACATTTTTGTTTTGTTTGTTTTTTAATGCGGGGGAGCCAACTCAGGGCTATGCACTTGCTAGGCAAGAACTTTCCCACATCCCAGCCTTAAAGAATATTTTATCTGGGACCTTGGGGCTTTTTTCCCCCTCTGCATGAATAGTGACTGGGAAGATAAAATCAAAAAATGTCCAAACCATTTTCACAATCTATTGTCTGAGTCTGCATTCATAGCTAATAATAGCTGTATTATCTGTTTCCTTCCCACCCACCCCAACTCCACCCAACTGCCTAAAACCCTTATACATTCCTTTCTTCAGAGTACTACAGAATGCCACACTCCCTCAAAGGTGTTAATTTTCATCTAAAACTAAGCATATTTTGATGTCAAAAGGTGTCAAAAGTTTAAAAAAATTCATAGTTCAAAAATTCTGCACAGTTGCCCTCATCTTCAGATTTACGCTTCAGCAAATGTTAATACATTCCTGCAGCGTGAGTTTCCCTTTCAGAAACTGTGTGGCTTTTCCTCTAGTATCCTAGGTTTGCTTATGAGCTCAGAGGGGCGTGGAAACTATCTGCCATCTAAACTGTGAGTCTGCTTGGTGTGTTTAAAGGTACAAGGATCCTCCAAATTATGATAGGTGTGTGTGTGTGTGTGTGTGTGTGTGTGTGTTTGCGCGCGCGCCAGTGTTAGGGATGGAACCCAGGATTTATGCACTGAGCTACATCCCCAGTTCAGTGCATAGGTCCTGGGTGTTTTTGGTCTTTCTGAGAAGGGCTTTCTTCTATCTCAGCCTCCCCAGTGCTAGGGCTACAGGTGTGTGCCACCACGCCCAGTGGTTACCTGGTCTTGATCTTGTCTTCATTAGAAAAATTTCCAAGTTCCAAATTTACCTATGTCCTCTCTCCACAATAAAATTTCTCATGCACTAGGTTTAATTTATCTAAACATTCCCAACTGGCACAGGACCACTCAGAAAGGTAAAAATAAAAGTGTGACAAGTGAGCTACATCCTAAATATTACATATATCGTCCTGAGGTTATTGCTGACTATTGTCCCCATAAGCCTAGGTTTCTTTTCTCTGTGTAGTTGTTCAAATTTAGAGAAAGGCTTATGAATTTTTGTTTTCAATTTAATTTAAAAATTTGATTGATAAATAGGAGGTATCCCCAGACCACGGAAATATATACATTTATAGTTTACAATCTGATGTTTTGAAATTTGTATACATTGTGGAATGGCTAAGTTAACATTTCTTCACATACTTTTTTATTTTTTGGTGGTCCTTAGATGTCCTTAAAATCTAGTTTTTATGATTTTCAAGTATACTGTACATTACTAACTATAGTCAGCAAATTGCACAATAGATTGCTTGACTTTATTCCTCTTATCTAACTGAAATGATGTATCCTTTGACTGTTGTGTGCCACCCCTCCCTGCCAATGTCTCTTTTTAAAGCCATGTATAAACTTGGGCTTTCCTTTTATTGTAGGTGCTTTCACTGCAGTTCATTCTGTCTCCACAGGCACCCCTAAATAGCGAATAAAGTTCCTGTTGATGGAAGGCCTTATCTTTCTTTGAGTCCACAGAGCTCCTGATTTGCATTGGCCTTATTTTCCCCAGTGTTTTTCTTGTCTTATCGTGTCCCTTTGCAAGCTCCTCCAGGACAGGGGCTGTTACTTGTTTCAGTTCCCACAATACTATGCCTAGCACACAAAATTGCTCAGTATATTTTTTACCAATAAGTGGTCTTTATGTTAAAGTCAATTGAGTTGAGTGATATTGACCTGTACTGAATTGTACGAGGCCAATTACAGACAGCCAAACCCTACATTTCACAGTATCAACTTTATTGAAACCTTACTTTTCTCAGCTCCAGGGCATAGCATTTTTAGCTAGATCTAGAAAATGTTGCATACAACTACAAAATACCAAGATAATAATAATACCCAAATAAAATTGTTAGAAAAGTTTGTAGTTTGTACCCTATAATTTTGTTACTTTAAAATGTAGATATTTATTTGCTACTATATCTATTATTTTGTTGTTTAATAACATCTCTAATGTTATGGCTTAGATATGATATGTCCCCAAGGGTCATATACTGGGGACTTTGTCCTTAAAGCAGCAGTGTTCAGAGGTGGAGCATTTAAGAAGTAATGGGATTGTAAGAGCTTTAATTTTGTCTGTTTTGTTATTTGAGACAAAGTCTCACTATGTAGTTCAGGATGTCCTTAACCTCACAATGTAGCCTAGGCTGGCTTTGAACTCACAGCAATACTCCTGCCTCAGCTTCCTAAGTGCTGGATTACAGGTGTGCACCACTGTGCCTGGCTCTGATTTTATTAGTGGTCAATCCATTGGTGAATTCATAGCTCAGTGGCTTATTACGAGGTGGGGATTAACTGGATGAAGCAAGTCACTGGTGTTTTCTTTGGGCTGAAGAGTGTATTTTGTCCCAATCCTTTTCTTTTCTGTCTGTATGTCTATCTCCATCCCTCCTTCCCTCTTTCTGGCTGCTATAAGGGGAACAGTTTTGCTCCACCTCACCCTCTACCATGCTGTTATGTCTCACCACATGCCACAGCAATGGAACCAGAAAACCATGGACTGAAACCTCTGAAACTATAAACCAAAACAAATCCTTCCTTCTTAAAGTTGATTTGTATCAGGCATTTTGTCACAGTAATGAAAATCTGACTATATATCTCACATCTGAATCAGTGAGTAGTCTGCTTTTAATTTATATTATCTGGTTAATACAACTGTAAGTGGTAAGGCTACTATTCAGTTTTGAGAAACTATTACTAGTACGTAGAGGAGATAGAATGGCCTTAGTTATGGATTTCTCAGGTAATAATGAAACAAACAATCTTTTCCTCCTTTCTTATTTTTAAATGGTAGGATCTTGGAAACTAAGACTTCAGACCTGTTACAAACAGCTGGGCTACTGCAGCTTTCCTCACGCTGGCCCACCCCTCTCTCTTCAGTGTTCTCTTCTCCTTTTACTGGGCCCATGCTTGCTCTTTCTCACTGACAGCCAGTGTCTCCCCCGTTTTTCACTTTTACTTTCTCAAATAAACTTTGCCACTATATTAAAAATATAGCTGAAATACAATGTTAATATACTTTCTAATTTTTTCAGTGTTGAAGCTGGAACCCAGGCTCTCACATATGCTAGGCAAATACTTTACCATTGAACTGCATTTTCAGCCCCCCTCCCTGCAAAAACCCATTTAATGAAATAAAATAGAATGACATTTTTTACATAAACATGTAATAAGGGATACTGGCAGATGTTGGGTAGGCAGATGCCAAAATGAAGAAAGATGAAGGGTATTTACTATGTGTACTCTCCACTGTGTGTGCGTGTGTGTGCGTGTGCGTGTGTGTGTGTATGTATACAGGTATTTAGTGCTGGGGATTGAGCTTAGAGCCTTTGCACTGAGCTACATCCCCGTTTCTTCTTTTATTTTCTGTTAGTTGCTAAATTGCTCAAAGTGGGCTCAACTCAGGATCCTCCTGCCTCAGCTTCTCAAGGTGCTAGCATTATTACAGGCTTGTACTACTGTGCCTGGCTTGTATATTCAGTTTTATAGTTTGGGTTTCACTACTCACCCACAATATTTAGTTACAAATTTGCCAGCAAGTTGACTGCCTTGTGACAAGGATGAACAACTTTTTAGACAGTGGGTTTTCAATGACTGATTACCAATTTCTTTCTATTTTGGGACAAATAATATAGTATATTCTCTTACTTCCATAAGCAGAAGCTACTAGAATCTTAAAACCAGAAACATGACAAAACAAACCAAAAAAACCCCTTATGTTACAGATGAGAAAACTTAGGCTCACGAAGTTCTTTGATCCAAATCACAGAACTCCGTTAGTAGCAAAGCTGAAACTCCACTTGACTTGCTTCTAACTTCTAGAACTCCCCTGTCCCCACCAAGACCAGCAATTGTGGATCTGGGTATTTGGGGGCTGGTTCTACTTACCAGAGAGCAGATTTATTTGCTTTAGGGCGTGCCCTCTTCTAAAATGAAAATATCAGCTGGATATGGTAGTGCACTCCTGTAATCCCAGCACTCTGGTAGGCCAAGGTAGAAGGATCACAAATCCTACTCCAGCCTAGGTAACCTTACCATCTAGTGGGACCCTGTCTCGAAATTTAAAAAGTTTTTAAAAGGCCAGGGATGCAGCTCAGTGCAAAGGCCCAGAGTACAATATCCAGCACAAAATAACAAAATGAAATAAACTGAAAAATCTTTTAGAGGCAGAAATAATATTTTACAACACTTTGGGTTTTTTTTTTTTTTTGGTACCAGGGATTGAACTCATAACCACGCGCTTGCAAGGCAGGCTTATGCCACTGAGCTAAATCCTCGGCCCTATTTTACAACACGTTAAAGGATATTCTGAGATCAGTAGCTGCTTTGCTATTCCACACTAACAGTGACTGTATTAAAGTGGGGTCCTATAACAAGCACCTAAGCAGTGGAGAAGGAAGGTGACGTACCTGGGGGATGATTTGGATTGGAAAACTGTCCGGGACCAGATGTGATAAACAGTTACTCTTTAAAGAGGTCATTTCCTTGAACAGTTAGATCAGTGGTCCATAAGTGGAGGTGATTTTGCTTCCTAAGGGACCTTTGGCAATGTCTAGACACACCTTTGTCACAACCGGGAAGGGAGGTGCAGCTGGCATCTTGAGGGCAGAGGCTGAATCTGCTGGCAAACATCCTGCAATGCACAGGACAGCCCACAGAATAAGAATTACCCAGCCTTAATGCTGGTGGTAATGCCAAGATTGAGAAACTGAGCTAGAGGGAGAAAGATTCATTGAGGAGCTAGAGGAATCATCTTGGCTTATTCCTCATTTTGTGTATGCACTTAAGAACTTGTAAAAGAAAATAAACCACACACAATTCCCTTTTTGAATGTGGTTAAGTTTCTAGAAATCCTGGAGACTGTTAACCCAAAGTTCCCAAGTTCTTATACATCATGTGAAGGAATAGGGACCGGAAAGATAGTTCAGTGGTTGAGTTTTGCAACTAATCGTCCATCTAGACTTAAAGTGTACAGACATGTTTGATGGCTGGAGGATTAAGGTGCCTAGTGGCATGCAGCAGAGTTCCGACCTTGGCTTTGCCCTATTTATTTTAGTTTTTCATTTAAAATACTTTAATTAGTACGCTTGCAGAAGATGATTACATTCTCCATGGGGGAAATGGTACCCGTACATAATACATCTTAATTCTTTATACATCCCTAGGGTCTTGTTATGCAGTCCAGAAGGCCTTGCACTTGCTATGTACTCCAGCATGGCCTCAACTCACACTCCTCCTGCCTCAGCCTTCTGAGTTCTGGAATTACAAGGAGCACCACCAAGCCTGGCAGCTTTTTTTTTTTTCATATTAAATCTGTAAAGATTTAGATGAAATAATGATCGGATTTGAGAATAATGATCCAGGGAAAGCAAGGACTCAAAAAAGATCTTGACCATGTGGTATGACGACGGTTTGCTGAGTTCAGAGCACCACAGTTCCCGAGGCTACTAACAACCCATAGGGTTTCAGAATTTCAGAAGAACTGGAAAGAAGGGGTGTGGAAATCCTGGGAATGACCATTAGAAACCCTGGTGGGAGGAGACCGACAAAAAGACATAGTAATTACCCTGTTTCAGGGCTTTGAGGAATTGTCTATGCAGTATGGCCCCTGGGGAAACTGGAATCAACAGATGGAAGTGACAGGCCGATCTGGGCCTAACAGCAGGGGTTAAAGGCGGAGAGCAGCAAGCCTAGAAGAAAAGGGCCCTTGGTTCCTGTCAGAACTGATCTGTGGGTGGCTACTGCAATCCAGGAACGGTAGTGAGCTCTTTGCAGTCTCGGCTACCCGGGAGGCTGAGGCAGGAGGAACGCCTGGGCCTTCCAGGAGTTGGAGACTCAGTCTCAAAGACAAAACGAGTGTTGCAGCGAATTGGCGGCTCAGCGCTTCGGCCTTGCCCTCCTTTAGTGGGCTCTGACTCTGTCGCCATCGGGCTCGCCGTCCTTCAGGGACGGCCCCGGCCCCCCGCCCCCAGCAGCAGCCCAGCCTGGGACCAGCTTAGCCCATGAAACTTGAGGCTCACTCTGGAGTTTTGTGAAACAGCTGTGGCCCGTGACATCCTTTTTCTGCTTTTCAGAATTCGGTCCCCGCTGGTCGCTGCGGAATCAGGGAATTCTGCGGGTCACTGCACAACACGCAGGTGTTTGTGTCACCGCCGCGTTTTTAACAAGTGTTGAGGCCGTGTGACGACTGAGAAGACAAGAAAGAGTCGCCACCACGGGAACCGGATTTTCCTCAGGGGATGACTAGCACCCCGAGGCAGAAGGATCACCGGCTGCAGGCATTAGTCGGCTCCCGATGCTGTCTCGGGGACACTTCGCGGCCCCACACAACGGCCGCGGGCTCAGCACCTACCGAGGCCAGCCGGACGCAGCTCGCGTTTCTTGGGAGCGCGCTACTGCGCGCCACCGAACCTTGGCCAGCCGCGGAGCAGCCCAGTGAGCAGGCTCCCTCTCCGCGCGCGCTCGGGATTGGGCGAGCCGCGCCAGCCCCTCGGCCTGGCAGTGGGCGGGGCGCGTCGGGGAGGAGCTGGGATAGGCGCGCCCGCTGCGCCAGAGTCCCGGGGGCGCGTGCGCGGTCTCGCGGCGGCCGCGGGGGCCGGTCTCGCGCGGTCTCGAGGTGGAGTTGCTGGCGGCGGCGACGCAGGAGGCTGGCGGTGGGGAGGGGGCGGAGATTCAAGATTGTGAGGTGGGGAATTCTGGAGTTTCTGGATTCTTTATCCTGTGCGTGAAGGGCTGCAGGAGGGCTGTCTCTTTTTGCGGTGTTCAGCAGCCGCGGGGGCGGGCGGTTCGGCGGTCGTCGTGGCGCGGAGGTGAGAGGCGGCCGGGTGGCCGACGGAGATCCTAATCAACAGGTCGGCGGGAGCCGGCGGGGGAGGGGCGGCGGGCTCGGTGTCCCCACGCGCGCTTCTCGGGCCCCTGGCCGCCACAGGCACCCACGGAGGCAGCGGGATTCGCGGCCGCGGCGGGTGCGAGCGCAACCTTTGTTCCCCGGAGGGGCGCTCGCGGTGCCGCAGCTGGGACGCACCTTGGCGCGGGCGTCTGCTGCCCCAGTCCGAGTGGAGTCGTGGGGGGCGCGCCGGGGCGCTGTCTGCCCTGGGCGCCCGGGACACTCGCTCCGGGCCAGGTCGGAAAGTCCGTGGAGCGGACACTTTCCTTCAGCAGACGAATGTCGTCGGTGTTCCTGTGCCTGAGTCAGTCAGGTCCTGTTGCTCGCTATTCATGCATTCTTTAAATAGATAAACAGTTCCTGCTTCCTTGTGATCACTTAGAAAGAAAAGCCCAGGGTCGTCATTTTGTTCTCATGATTTACTCTGAGATTGCGAGTTGAACTTTGAAGCTTGGAAATTGTTGGAAGCTACTTTAATACAAGGCGCCTCAAAGATCTTGCAAATTATGCAGCTTCCTAACGATAACTCACCTTCTGTTTAGTTGATTGACACGCAGTAATGTGTATGGAATTTAGGTTTCGGCTGAAAGGTTTTTCGAGGCAGTGTAGGATAAAATTAAAATCTGATGGCCGAGAGGCTTTTAGAGATAGTATGTGGTGTGCAATTTGCCCTTGTCCCTTAGATTTGGAAAACCTATATAACGAAAATCTTAAAAGTTTTGATTTGACCAACAAGGTGAAAGTTGTTAATATTTCTGAGTTTTAAAAAAGCGGTATCATGTTTTAATGATAGCATCCTAATTATGCTTTTGAATTATACTAGAGGTTAATAACCTATTAAATTTTGCAAGAGGAACAAATGCCATGTTGGTTATTGGTGTCTTTCAAGTGTATATATTGGTCGTAATGAAAATTATTAAGTAAGCTTTCTTGAATATGAACAACTGATTTTTTTTACAAGGTCATTGTGAACATAATATGTTTTTAAATGCTGTCTAAACTGCTGTAGCAGGCTGAACTTATTAAAATGTAAAAGTTTTACAGATGAAACAGGCAAAAATATGAAAAGCGCTTCATTATTTTTGCTGTTTTAAAAAAAATCTTGCAGATATTAACACGAGTGACTTCCTTGGGTGACTTTAGGCTAGAGCAGACTTGAATTGGACAAGTAAGGATAGACTAAAGAATATCGACTTGTTTTTAAAATGGTAAACTAGGAAAAGCTATGTAAATTTTACTTGAGGATTACGTAAGTCAGTATAGTGGTTTAGCTATTTATGTAGGATCTTCCTGAATTATGATCTTGAGTTAAAAATCTCACGACAGGCATACCCCAGGAAATTTGGTCTGTTTTATATATCAATATGGTGAGATGTCATATTTCTCATAGATTTTCCAATTTTAGGGTATCTGGAAATATAGTATCCTGATATGCAGTGATTAGAGTATGATCTGTTACACTCTTACTGAGTCATAGAATCATTGAGTTGGAAATAATCTTAGTGGTTTTGTAAAGTTATGTCTAACTTTCCCATTTTCTGGAGGAAAACAGTTTTATGGAGATTAACTAGCATGTAGTCTGCTAGATAGTGATGGAGTTAGCGCTAAACGTGAAACTGTCTCCACATACTAAATTTAGTGCATGTCTCACTACATCTTCTTGTTAAACACATTAGTAAATTACTTTCTCCAAACCGTGTAGTTAACCAGCAGGGCTGATTCGTTCCCTTATGCATTTTTCCTTTTCTTTCTTTTTTTTTTTTTTTAACACCTGACCACAATTCATTTCCCTACTAAAGGGTTGTTTTTGGTTTTTCAATCGTTTTTCTTTTTTTAATACTAGTGCTTAAACCCAGGGCCTCCTGCATGCTAAGCAAGCACGTACCACTGAGCTACATCCCCAGCCCACTCCCCCTTTTTTTCTTTTGAAACAGGTCTTGTTCAGGCTGGCCTTGAACTCCCAGCAGTCCTCCTGCCTCAGCCTTTCAAATGCTGGTATTACAGCATGTGCCACCATGCCTGACTCAGTTTTTCAATATTTCAGATAATGCTTAATAAATATCTGTGTTCCTATCTCCTTGAGCATCATTTCTGCCAACACAGTATGAATTAATAGCTCAGTGGTACAGCGCCTGCCTGACAAGCACAAGATCATGAGTTAGATTCCTGGTACCAAAAAAAATATGAGTGACAGTGGTTTCTCATCCTTAATATTATTGTTATCAAATTTTTAAGTTTCTGACACTTGATTAGAAATTATATAGTACTTACTTCCTTCTGTTTGTGGTAAGTATCAGTGCCCCCCCCAAAGATGTACTAATGACTGGGACCTGTGAATATGTTTGGTTATATGGTGAAAATGAATTGAAATTGTTAGTCAGCTGGCTTTAAAAATTGGGGGAGTATCATCGATGATCCAAATGGGTCCAGATATCAAGAGTCTTTACAAAAGGAAAGAAAAAGGCAGAATAGTCAGAAAAAAGATGTAACGGATGAAGCAGAATCAAAATGCAAAACTGTTAAATTTATGGTAATTTAGGTAGCAGCATATGAAACCAACACAGTATCAAATTGTTTCTGAAGTGGCTGAACCACTTTGCTTTCCCTAGTAGTAATATCTGAGAGTTCTAATAGCATTAGATCAGTATCAGCACTTGGTATGATCAATGTTTTTAATTTTAGATATTTTGATGGGTAGAGTAGTATCATTGTGTGTTAATCATAATTCTCTTATAATTAAAGGTGTTAGGTATTTTTTCATGTGCTTGTTTGCCGTTTTGTATCTTTGGTAAAGTGATCACATCTTTTGCTCAGTTTTATTTTTCAGATAGGGTCTTGCTATGTTGCTCTGGCTGTCCTTTTTATTTTTTTTTTTATTTTTTGAGGCAGGGTCTCACTATGTAGTGCAGGCCTTGAACACACAGTGATCCTCCTCCCTCAGCCTCCTGAGTGCTTGGATTACAGGTGTGCACCACTGTACCCAACCTGCTCTGCTTGTCCTTGAACTCACACACTCACGTGATCTCCCTGCCTCATCTTCCTCCGTGGCTAGGACTGTAGGCATGCGTCACCTCACCTAGTTTGTTTTCTTATTGTTGAGTTTTGAGTATTTTTGTCCAGTAAGTGGTTTGTCAAGATTTTATCACAGTCAGAGTTTCATTTCTTTGTCCAGTTATTCCATGGCCATTTATTGAAGATTCTCCTTTCTCATTGAATTGCTCTTGTCTTCGTCAAAAACCAGGCTAATAGCTGGGCATGGTGATGCACACCTGTAATTCCAGCACATGAGAGGTTAAGGCAGGAGGATTGCTTTGAGTTAGAGGCCAGCCTGTACTACAAAGTGAGACCCTGTCTCAAAGACGCCTACCCCCAAAACCAAGCAACGAGACTCATGTTGCATTGATCTACTTGTCTGTCCTACTTGTCTTTACTTTTGCCAGTAAACACTGTCTTTATTATAATAATTTAAACATGTCTCGACATCAGGTAAGGTGAGTTCTCCAACTTTTTTGTTTTGAAAATTACTAGGGTGGGCCGGGGGTTTAGCTCAGTGGTGTGAATGCTAGCTTGGCAAACTCAAGGTTGTGAGTTTGATCCCCGGCACCCAAAAAAAAAAAAAAAGAAAAGAAAAGAAAATTACTATAGTAATTTAATTCCTTTGATATTCCAAATAATATATACAAACAGCTTATTGATATCCCCCCAAATCTATTGGAATTTTTATTGCAATTATGTTTAATCTGTAGGTCAATCCGACATCTTAACAATATGGAGTCTTCTAATCTGTGAACACAGTATTTATTTAGATCTTTTTAGATTTTTTTCATGGAGTCTTGTTGTTTCAACATTTAGATGCTGTAAGTATTTTATTAGGTTTATACATAAGTGTTTAAAATCTTCTGGTCCTCTTGTAAATGATAATTTAAAAATTTCAATGCCCAGTTGATCATTAATAGTTTATAGAAATTTTATTATGTATTGATTTTACATCTATCCTGCAGATTGAAACAAGGCTTTTTAAAATTATTAAAAGATGAAATAAAATATTACTTGTTTCATTATAGTCAAACATTTCTCACACTGGGTTTATTTAGACAAGTTGTTTAAATGGACGTGAATAGTGAAGGGTGTTTTTTGGTTGTTGTTTTACAAATGTTCATACAAGCTCTAGTCATAATTATAACAATATGCCTTTGAATGGACATATGACCTGATCCAGAATAATGTCAGGAAAACTTAAGTCCAGTTGAGATCTGAAAGCAATGAAAGTTATTAAGGGGAACATATTAATGATAGAATGAATAGTTTATGCAAAGGTATAGGAGGACCAAATATGGTACATTTGGAGAACTGAAAGGAGGCCACTGTGGCTACAAGTGCAGAGATATACTATTTGAGAAGTATTGATGTCTTAATTCAGTCTATGGCTAAGGATGCAGTTCTTTAGAAATCTAGTATGAGGAGCTGTCCATTCAAAAGAATTTTATTTTGAATGAAGATTAAAATGATATAATTTGCAGGTTTTTGTTTAGAATGAAAATGTAAGTTTTAAACAAAACCCCTAAAAACAGATTTAACAAAATATTAGCTACAGATAGTAGAGAAAGCCAGGCGTGCTGGCACATCCTATAATCCCAGCACTCAGATGGCAGAATCAAAAGGATCTCCTTGAGTTTGAGGCTAGCTTGGGCTGTGTAGTGAGTTTAAGGCCAGTGTGAATTACTGAGTGAGATCCTGTCTCAAAAAGCAAAAAAATAAATAAATATTTATTTTTATTTATTAAGGGAATTATTTTTATTTATTAAGGAAATTTATTAAGGGACTATCATAAAGGGAAATAGCCATTGTACAGTTCGTTTTTTTAATATTCTTGAACATTTTCATAACAATGTTTGAAAACATTTGATAGCTCATGATGAAACTGAGGGGGAAATCTGAATAAACTTTCTATTTAACTCACAAAGGGGAAAAAAACCAAAACAAAACAGGCTGCTTACATCAGAAAAGCAGTGGCAGACTATTTTTTTTTTTTTTTTGGTACCAAGGATCGAACTCACAGCCTAGCGCTTGCCAGGCAGGTGATTATGCCCCTGAGCTAAATCCCCGGCGGTTGTAGACTCTGAGTCAGTAATATATTTGGTTTTGTCGGAGTAGATTGATTTCACTGACTGTTAAAAATATGAAATAAAATATAGAATGAAGTTCCTGTAATAAAAGTCTAGGCTCTGTTTTGTTTTGTTTTTCTTTTTTTCTTTTTCTGGTTCTTTGAGACAGGATCTTGCTATATAATAGCTCAGACTGACCTTGAATTCGGGGTGATCCCCTTGCCTCAGCCTTCCTAGTCCTGGGATTACAGGCATGTACCACCCATCATGCCAGCTTGTTTTGTTTTGAACTGAGTATGTTCCTGCATAAAAATGTGAAACATGGTGAAAGTATGTATGTTCATTAAATATATTTTGAACCATGAAGTTTTTCTTCCATTGATTCAAACTACAGCAGTTTATGAAGAAAGGTTTCAGTAAGTTGATGATCAAGGTGTTACATTTGGGTTTGTTAAATCATTGAGCATGATAAGAATTCAGACATTTTAGCTTTTGTCTCGTAATTTTACAGTTCCTTCAGTTAATTATGGTCTCAAAGACGCTAAACATTGAAGCTTTAAGACCTCTTAGGTTCTGGGCCTTTTGAGCCTTCCAAGCAAGGGTGGACTACTCTGTTAATATATTAAGCTCTATGGGCCTAGTGGTCTCTGTTTCAGGTATTCAGCCTTGTTGTCAGGGTGGAAAGGTAGCCAAACATACTGACTGTGTTCCCATCAGAGTTTTGTATCATTTAATGACAGGGATACATTCTGAAAAATATGGTGGGTCTTAGGTAATTTTGTCATTGTGGAAACATTGTGGAGTGTGCTTATATAAACCTAGATGGCCTATGTCAGTCACTTAGAATGGCCTTCTGATGCAGTGAAGAAATGTAAAAAAGTCAGGCACAGTAACTCATGCCTTTAATTCCACCTTCTCTGGAGGCTGAGGCAGGAAGATCACAAATTCAGGGCAGTTCTAGGCAATTTTTCCCCCCAGCCTGGGCTATCAAACTGTCTTAACAAAAAAAAAAAAAAAAAAAAAAAAAAAAAGTATGAGGCTGCTGCCAGATTAAGATGGCATATTGTTTCACAGTAAGCTTTTTTTCATAAAAGGAGTATACGCTGATGATAAAGAATGGAATAATAAACACAAACCAGTAACATAATTGTTGCCATTTTCAAGTATTAAGTACTTTACATAATTGTATGTACTATACTTTTATATGCAGTAGATTATACCAGCTTCACCACAGACATATGAGTAATGTATTAAGCTATGACATCACTAGGTGGTAGGAATTTTTCAGCTCCATTATAATCTTTTGGGATCACTATTTCTTATATGGACTGTCATCTTTATGTCAGGCATTGCTGAACTTAAAAAAACAGGGTGTGCTTGATTTGACCTTTGGGTTTGGTTTGTGTACCACTGTGTTAAGGCAAAAAAAAAAAAAAAATAGAGGAACCAACATTTGTAGCACAGAAGATTAAATTTTGATGTTCAGTTTTGTTAAAAATTTTTTATGGATTTTGTTTTTATTATTATATCTAAGAACTGTTTGCCTAACTAAAGAGTTTCTCCTATATTTTCAGCTGTAAGTTTCGTAGTCTTGTATTTTAGATTTAGGATTATAATCAAAATCATTATGAGTAAGTTTTTGTATAAAGTGGAAGTTACAGAGTTTTTAATCCATCTACTTGTTCCATAGCCATTTGTTGAGGATTTTTTTCCACTGAATTCCCTTGTCTCTGTCAGAAACATTGGCTATATGTGTGCACATCTATTTGTTGTGCCTGTGTTTTCTTTCGTTCTTTTTTTTTTTTTCCAATGCTGTAGTGTTGACTACTGGGGCTATACAAGACTTTTTAAAATCAGGTGGTGTGAGTTCTCCAACTTTATTCTTTTACAAAATTGCTTTGGTGCTTTCACTTCACACAAGTTTTAAACTTGTCAATCTCTATAAAGTTAATTTTTGTAGATTTTGGTAGGAATTATCTATACACACATACATATTTGTGTATCTATCTGTGCATATGTATTTCTGTTTTAAAGGTTCTCAAAACAGCATCGAGTTATATACACTATGTGCTAATATTCTCTTTTAAAAATTGTTATGATCCATTAAATCCATTTAAATGATCCATAAATCAGTCATATATGGCAACTTCAGTACTACTGATCTAGTCAGTCATGGTACCCCATTTCTATAAGCCAGCACTCTGAGGCTGAGGCAGGTTTACAGCAAGTTCAAGGCCAGCCTGGGCTACCTGCTTTATCTCAAAAAAACAAACAGAATCCTAATCTAGTCTAGAGTAACCCTTCTCCAAGAATCTATATTCATCACTTCATTTAAAATTCAAGGACCAGGGGTTTAGCTCAGTGCTACAAGTGCCTGCCTGGTGAGCACGAGGTTGTGAGTTTGATCCCCGGTAGATAAAATAAAATAAAGTAAAGTAAAGTAAAGTAAAGTAAAGTAAAGTAAAGTAAAGTAAAGTAAAATTTGGTAGTTTTTGTAGGTATCTTAAAAGAAATTATGCCTTTTATGTTATATAACATCCTTTTATATTAAATTTTACAGCAAAATTAGTAGTTCATTTGACGTAATCATAATACCTTTTGTTTTTCCCTAACTTACCTAGAATTTCTCCCTTGTTCCATCCTTTAATGTATTCGATATTATATCCTTTGTATATATTTCTTTTGTTTTGTTTTGTTTACTTTCTTCTTTTTTTTTTTCCGCGTTTTTTTGAGGCTGGATCTTGCCATGCAGCTCAGGCTGGCCTTGAGCTCACTTTGTAGCCCAGGCTGGTTTTGAACTTGCAACATTCCTCCAGCCCCTGCCTCCCAAATGCTGGGATTACAGACACGTGCCACCATGCCCAGCTTGTATGTATTTCTTAAATGTCAGCAGCTGAATCTCAGATTTTTTTACCACCATTTTATTTTCATTTTACAAATGAGGAAATTAATGTTTAGAGAGTGTTTTATCCAAAGTATTATTGTAAGTGATGGCAATGTTTTGAATTTAGTTTGATCCCAAGTCCCTGGTTTTTCTACCTTGTTTATATTATGGCTTGCCCCAAGACTTACTTTTTTAGCACTGTCTTTTTGATAAGATTAGAATCATTTTGAAGGAAGATATCTTTTGCTTTACTTAGTGTTTAAAATATGCTCAAGTTAAAGGGAGGAATTTTCAGTGGATTAATTGTAAATAAGCTCTTTAAGGGTAGAAGGAGCTATGTCTTTTTATCATAGTTTTTCAGTGTTTAATTTATCCTTGAGTATCTGCATGCATAATGTCATGCAATAAGAAAGAAATGTTCGGTCTTTGTCTCTGGTTCCTGACATAGAGCTTCCTCTATGTCATGGAATTTCCTTGGTAGAAGAAGTGATGAGCATCTTTTATTGCACTGAGGCACTTTTTGCCTAAACCCTAGTTTTGGGTAGGAGGTCAGACATCAGAAAGATCAAGGCATGAATAGAGGTTGGAACAGTCCCATCCCTCAGGTCTGGAGAAAAAAGTAGAGATAGTTATCAGTGGCCAGTGATTTAATCAGTCATGCTGGTGACAGGAAGGTTCTGTAACAGACCCTACAGGATGGTATTTATAGATCTTCTGGGCTGATATATTTATCAAGATCCTGTGAAAATAAACTATCAATTGTAAGTGAAATACCATCCTGAGTTCTTGTGCCCTCTAGAAAATTAGTAAACATGAAGAAGGGGGAGCTGCATGGTCAGAAGTGTGGGAGGCCAAGAACATGGGGTTGGCATCTGAAGTGGGGCAGTCTTGTGGGATCTAAGGCTAGGGAGGCAGTGTCAGAACTGAGTTGATACCCAGCTGCCATCTGCAGAATTGGAGATGAGTTGGTATGAGGAAGACACTCATACATTTGGTGTCAGAAGTATGGAGGTTGAAAAGCCGCTCAGAATGACATATGCTAAATGTTTGGTTCTAGTTTGTATTTTTATCATTTACTTATTTAAACTTAAGTTTTGATTATGAAGTTAATATTAGAGGCTATTCTGTCATACCTCCAGTACGCTGTGGTTTCAATATTCAGAACAATTCTGTATGTTCTAGCTTGGCCATAAATGTGTTGAATTTGGAGGAAATGTAACTTTGTTATGGTATTTTTAGGTCTTGCTATATAAGTCTTGCTGTGTAGCCCAGGCTGGCCTCAAACTTGGCTGATTCTCCTGCCTCAGCCTCCCAAGTGTGTCATCATGCCCTGCTTTGTTATGGTTTTGACAAATGTATGTATTTACAGATGAATTTGCTAATTGCTTTCTCTTGCTTTTCCACAGGCACCTACTGAGAGGCAGCACAGTACATTTGCAGTGCTTACATTCACTTACAGTATTGACAGGCAAGAGTAAGTACTTCTGACTTTGCTGCAATGCCTTCTAGACTTGGGTTTGATTCTTTTTTTTTTTTTTGGTGCCAAGGATTGAACTCACGACCTCGAGTTTGCCAAGCAGGCACTTACGCCGCTGTGCTAAACCCCTGGCCCGACGTGGGTTTGATTTTGGTCAAGTTAATTTAACAAAGCTGAATCTTAGTTACTTTTTTCTTTGCCTAGACAAAATACTAGATACCCAAAGTTAAAGGAGGAAAAGTTTATTTAGCTCACAGTTTGTAGAGTTTTCAGTCCGTGCTTGGCTGACTCAAGGAGGGTTGGTGTGGCAAAAGGACATCACAGAGGAGAAACTGTTCATGGAGGGCAGAAAGTAGCAAAGCAACAAAGGATGACCGCAGCTCTTTCTATCCCTTATATCTTATCTAGGTTTCTGGAGGTAGCGGCTAGGGGAGTAGCAATCACATCCTTTATCCCAGCACCCTTGATCCTACATTGCATTATGAATCAGTCCCAGCATCACACACTCTAGATCCTGCCACCTCTGAAAAGGTCACACCTATAACCACATGACGCTTTGTGGGGACATCTAGACACAGTCATAACAGCTCAATTCCTTCTTTTCAGAGTAGGGACATTATTAATACCTAAGTTAGTGGGCTTTAGTTTGAGAATCAGTTGGTGCCTTGAGAACAGCTCATCAGGAATGCATAGTACCTGGTATATATTAGTACTCCAGAAGTATTAGATAAGAGGAAGAGTACAAACTTGGTTTTTGACATTAAATGAGGAAGTGATGATGAATTATATTTAAATATATTTTAGATAATATAATTTGATTTTATAGGAGCACGTGACTTGATTGTTAGAATCTGAATCAATGATAAATAATTTTATTGTTCCCTGAGGTCAGCTTTTTGATCTCTGAAATAACAGTGAAATTGGGGGAATGTTATGCTGCTTTAAATAGCTTACTTATGCAGTGAGATAAAATTGTGTTTTGCTTTTTTTTGGATACTGGAGATTGAACCCAGGGTCTTTGTGCTGAATTGCATCCTTATCCCCACCCCATTTTTTTGAGACAGTCTTGTTAAATCACGAAATTATCCAGACAGGGCTCGACTCCCACCAGAATGCTGGGATTATAGGCATGCACCCCACTTCCAGCTTCTGAGCTTTACCAGTTTTTTTCCTTTGACTCTCAACCATTGCCCCAAGTTGTTTTTCACTAGGTTCTTTTCTTTTCTTTCTTTCTTTTTTTTTTTTTTTGGTACCAGGGATTGAACTCTGGACTGCGCGCTTGCAAGGCAGGCGCTTATGCCGCTGAGCTAAATCCCCGGCACTAGGTTATTTTCACTATGCACTTTTTCTTCTTTTTTATAGTGTTGGAGATTGAATTGAGGTTCTTTCACATGCTAGGCAGGCGCTTTACCACTGAGCTACACCCTGACCCATACTAAATATTTTAAAACAAACTATAAAATCTTATATTTGGATGAAGTAATGTTTAATTTCACCAGTGTTAATGTGCTTGTGCTAATTTTTTTTCTTTTTTTTTTCCTTTTTTATAATACATATTTTTCAGATCTGTCTTGTACTTTCTTTTCTTCTCTTTTTTTTTTTTTTTTGTGGTACTGGGAATTGAACTCATGACCTTGTGCTTGCCGCTGAGCTAAATCCCCAGTTCCAACAACCTTTTTCTTGACAGTGACCTTCCAAGTGTTGTTTACCAAGTGAGTACTTACATTATTGAATAAAAGTATAGTTTAGGTAAGCCCTTTTAACTATAGGACTTCCAGTATCCTAACCTATGTTGATCTTTTGCTCTTATCTCTTGTTAGATATTGTTAGACTAAGGCAGTCTGTTCAAAATCACATTATTCTGCAGTCAGCCAGCAGTGCTACAGTACTAAAGTTCATTGGATTCTAAACTTGTTAATTTTGTATTCTCATTGGTCTTCTTTGTTAAATTGTTTCCCTTTTGTGTTCAGATGACACAACCGAATTTCTGGTTCTGAAAATACTCTTTTTCCCTTCTCTAATTTATTTATAGATAACTCTAGATATGATTCTTTATTAGTCTTAATTTTGTTCATATTCTTATTCTGATTATTCTAAAGTAATTATTTAGTATTTCTTGAGTATCAGATCACTATCCCCCCACCTCCAATGGTTTTTTTTTTGTTTTCTTTTATGGGATAGGATTCTGTAGTCCTGACCAGCTTTGAACACTGTGTGACCCAGGGTGACCTCGAACTCAAAATTCTCCTGCCTCAGCTTCCTTGTCACTAGAAATACAGGCCACCATGCCAATCTCCAATGTTGCTTTTTATTTGTATACCAATAAACCATCTAGGTAGAGGTAATCATCTACTAATTTGTTGACCTTTGGAGCATATTTTCTCTTTCAGTAAGCTGTAAATCTTGTAGGGTCAGAAGTTGGAATGTCTTACAATACGTCTTTAGAGGCGTAAAACTTTTAGACACGTGTTAGAGTAAATAATTGATTTTTAGCCGGGTGTGATGGCACACACCTGTAATCCTAGCACTCAGGAGGCTGAGACAGGAGGATTGCTGTGAGTTTGAAGCCAGCCTGGGCTTCAAAGTGAGTTGAAGGCCAGCCTAAACTGCATAGTGAGACACTATCTCAAAAAGACCAAAAAAAAAAAAACAAAAACAAAAAAGTAAATAATTGATTTGAAGAGATGGGAAAGATCAGTATGGACTATATTGAAAGCCAAACAATAGCCACATGGGTTTGCCAATTAGGATTCTTTGAGTGTGATTGTGAATCATTAACATGGTAGAACAATGCAGTCAGATTTATGAACCTGCCTTTTTGTTTTTTGTAGTGGTAGGGATCAAAGCCATGGCTTTACACATCCTGGGCAAGTACTTAACAGCAGTCACATCCCCAGTTCTGACATTATGTGTTTTTTTTTTGTCTTTTTGAGACAGGGATTCATTGTGCACTTAAGGCTGGCCTTCACTTTGGATCCTCCTGCATCAGGTTCCTGAGTTCTGGGATTACAGGTGTGCCTATCATGCCTGACCTGTTTTATTTTTGAGACAGGGTCTCACAATGTAGTTCAGGCTGGCCTTAAATTTACTGTGTAGTCCAAGCTGATCTTGAACTCTTCGAGATCCTCCTGCCTCGACCTCATTAACTCTGGACTGTGTTTGTTTTTATTTTTATCTTGTAAATATTTTTTTCTTTATTCCTTTGTTTTTGGTACCAGGAATCAAGTTCAGGACCTTGCACTTAACAAGCAGGTGCTGTGCTGCTGAGCTATATCCCTGACCCCTGTGTTTGTTTTTATGTGGAAAGGTTTTTTTTTTTTTTGGTACCAGGGGTTTAACCCACGACCTTGTGCTTGCCAGGCAGGTGCTTATACCACTGAGCAAAATCCCCGGTCCCTCTGTGTTTGTTTTTAAAAAGTAATATTTTTATATGTTTTTCTTCCAGCATTATAAAAAGTAACACATGCTTTTTGTGTGTGACTATCTTAGAAGATACCCACATTACAAAAGTTGGAAAGTAGGAACTATGAGTCTGTTAGTCTTACTTTTCAGATATATTAATTTGAAACAATACTGTGTATATTATTATAATTTTTTTAGGTTTTGTATTGTTCTGTTTTTATGGTACTAGGGATTGAACCCATAACTTCCATACTGAGCTGTTGCCTTGGGTTCACTCTTTCTTTTTTTTTTTTTTAATTTTATGGTAGCATATCACTAAGTTCCCCAGGATTTGCAACACCTGTCCTTCAACCTCCCATAGTTTTGGGATTCCAGATGTGCCCCATCATATCTAACTATATTTTTTTTTATAGCACTAACAAAATGTAATGTCTGTGTCTCTATATTGTCAATACTGTAAATACATATTATGCCAAAGTAACTATTTTCACATTTATACCAGTTTGTTTTTTCTTCTACAGTAGTTGCAAGAAAAGAAACAGTCTTATTGTAAATTTCTTGGGGAGAACAACAAAAAGACAGTGCATTAGAAACTGAATTGGGGCTGGAGATATAGTTTCATGGTGGAGCGCTTACCTAGTATGCTGGGGATTTAGCTTAGTGGCATAAGTGTCTGCCTGGCAAGCATGAGACTGTGAGTTCAATCCCTGGTACTCCCTCCTCCCCCAAAAAAGGGCTGAGAATATAGTTCAGTGCAAAGGCCTTGGGTTCAGTCCCCAGAACCACAACAAATGAATGAATGAATCTGTAAATAATTTAGAAACAAGTATTTCTAGCTTTCATCTAGCCATTAATAATATGTTAAAACTTCCTCTTTATTGCAGTACTTTAAAAGTGAAATGAATCATCTTTCTAGTTTTTATCTCCATCCATGGGGGTGGGGAATGGCCTGATACTCTGGATTTTCCTATTTAAAAGTTGGTTCCATAATTCTCCCAAGCTCTATTGTTCCACTCACTATTTTAGGATTGTATTTGGCTTTTGGTCTGTAAGTATTGTCAAATCATCCTTTTAGTAACAATTGTTTGACATACAATTTCATGTCTTGTGTTATATCCTTTATCTTCCAGTGGTGTATTAAAACTTTGTCTACTGGATGCTGTACTTGTAGTTTCCCTGTCAACTCATTACAGGAGAGACTTAGCTTTCTAAAAAGCCATTTTGTTGTTCTTTTCTGAGAAACTTGCTTGCAGGAGAAAATTCAATTTAGCTTAACATTCAGTTAACTCTGGCTTTATCTTCTATCTCTTACACTGGCTCTGTTCCTTACCTAGACTGTTTTTATTCTCCAACTAGGTCTTACATATTCTTGGTTGGTAGCCATATACAGGAAAGCCATATTACAGGGTCATTTTGATGTGTATGTTTAAAAATTTATTTTTTGCCACTTGGAAAATGTCACAAATTGTCTTTTGTCCTAATGTCTTTTTTTCAAAAACTTTGCAAATGTTCTGGATACATTTAATCTTTTATTACTAAGGAGTTGAAGGTGATAATGGGGCAGTTCAAGTAACCAACCATTTGATACCTTTGATACTATTTGGCTTCTAACCAGTTCCTGTCCTGAATGTGTGGTCTTGAATATCTTCAAAGACCGTGAACTTTGAGTTTGATATGAGCTCACAGAGAATTTCTCACTAGATAAAAACAAACCACTTGTCCCTCAATGCATATTAATATGTGGAAGCCCTAATTACGTAGTTTAAATAAAAATCCTTCAGGGTGGGACTATTGCTCAGTGGCACAGTGCTAGCCTACTGTGTATGAGGACCTGGATTGAGTCCCCAGCACTGGAAAAAAATCGTGATCTCTTGTTTCCCCTCTCTTCTTTATATGGTGCTGTACTCCTCTAAAAATGATACACAGATTTATAAAGGAACATAATGAAGGATGATCCAGAATGTAACCTGTTTGTTCCTGGGGAATATTTAAGACCAAAGCTAAATTTTAGGCTATAAAAGCAAGAAGACCATTAGGTATTTGGTCTTCTTGCTTTTTTTTTTTATTTTTAATTTCATCATTTAAAATAGACTCTCTCTAAAATAG
This sequence comes from Dolichotis patagonum, assembly GCA_004027295.1. NCBI lineage: Eukaryota > Metazoa > Chordata > Mammalia > Rodentia > Caviidae > Dolichotis > Dolichotis patagonum. The sequence goes on from PVJX010015039.1 coordinate 29,354, forward strand.
GAAAAGAAAATCTTACAAAGGTACCAAAAATACTATGTAGAGAATTAATCTTAATTATCAGTGTATTTTTTTTTCCCTTCTCTTCTGTTAGCATTGGTGAAAGTTAATTTTAAAATGTGAAGAGTTAAAGTCTGTTTTGAGGGCCAGGGATTTAGCTCAGTGGTGTAAGTGCCTGCCTGACAAGTACAAGGTCTTGAGTTGATCCCTGGTACCCCCCACCAAAAAAAAAAAAAAAAAAAAAAGAAAAAAATGGCCGGGCCTAGTGGTGCACTCCTGTAATCCCAGCACTCAGGAGGCTGAAGCAGGAGGATGTTGTGAGTTCAAGGCCAGCCAGAACTGCGTAGTGAGACCTTGTCTCAAAAAGACCAAAAAAAAAAAAAAAAAAACCCTCTATTTTGATGTCCTACAGACTTAAGTCTTCTGTCTGCTGTTTATAGAGTTCTGGCCTTGAGAAGCAACTTAACTGCTCCTTACTTGTTTTTCTTGTCTATAAAGTGAAGATAACTTTGGGGATTTGGGAAGATTAGATGAGAAAATATGTGGGAAATTCTTGGTAGTGTGCCTAAATAGTGTTGCTGCTTTTCCTTCTACTGCGACTCCTTCCATCACTGGTTATTCAGACTGTTTAATCCCCCTACTTTTGTCCACTGTAAAATAAGGATAAAAATTCCTTTTAAATTGCCATGCAAAAAAAAAAAATTGCCATGCAAGAGGGATCATAATGCTTAGATGACATAATGGACATGAAATTGTACACAAGGAGTACCTGTTAACAATTGCTGAGTGTTTATTCTGAGGTGCTTTTTGAACATATACTTTCTTTCTTTCTTTAACCTGTCTCCTTATTTGTTAATGGGGTAACAGTACTACTTAAACTTGTGGTTTTGTTTAAGGACTAACTGTGTCTATAGTACATAGCACAGTGTTCACACAGGGTATTGTCAGTTAATAGTATTAGCTGTAATCATTAAATGGTCTGTTTTTATTCATTCCTCATCTGGACCATTTTTAATGTAACTATTTAATGTGTCCTTTTATATGTTTATGTTTCTGGCCAGATTGTAAGCAGTTGATGGGGAATGTATGATGTATTGGAACTTACAGCTCAAAGTGTATCTGCTTTGTTTGATCCCAATATATGGGGCAAGGCAGTTTATTTGGCAGTAATTTTTATTTCCTTTGCTGTATTGTAGTTCTGCTGGTGATCATTACTGGGTTGATCTTCCTGCTGTAACCACCAGCATTGTAAAGAGCTCCCTTTATTTATTTGACAGCCTTGCTAACACTCAACTGTCTTTGTCTTTTTTATAATAACCATTCTGATAGGTATGAGATATACAGTATCTCATTATAGTTTTAATTTGCATTTCTGTAGTCATTAGCAGTGTTAAGCTTTCTTTTTCCACTTATTTTTTGTCCATTTGTGTGTTTCCTATTGAAAGATGGTTGGGATTGAACCTGGAGCCTTTGCACTGAGCTACATTCCTGGCCCTTTAAAAATTTTTATTTTGATATAGAATCTTGCTAGATTGCCTACTTGGTTCAAAATTGATTCTTCTGTCTCAGCCTCCTGGAGTGCTGAAATTACTGCTGCTTGAGTTGATTTTTGTATATGGTATGAGATTGGGGCCCAGGTTCATTCTTGTGCATAGGTTTGGAATAAATCTTTCTTGCTTGCTTGCTTGCTTGCTGGTTTTTTGAGACATGCACCACCACTCCTGGGTGGATAAATCTTTAAAAGATTTTGGTAAATGAATACTTCAGGGTGTAGATAGTTAGCAAGCAGATTGTTAAGTGTGACAGGTTTGTTTTTTTAAAAAATTATTTTATCTTTATTATCTTATTTCTGTTTTCATCTCAAGGTAATTACATGACCCAGAATCATAGAATGAGAATAAGCGTTATTAATGATATCTTACAGTTGCACATGTGTTTTATATGTACTTTTTGCCAGAAATGAAAAAAACTGCTAAGTCTGTGGAAGTTTACTTCTGAGGAAAATGAGTCTTCTGAGATAATGACATTTGCCTTATTGATAGCCAAGTGATTGAGTGTCCAGAATCTTAGTGATCATTTTCTGGCAATAAGGGCAGATGATTTATGTGGCTTTAAGTTATAATGTTTGTTACCCATATGCTTCTTCTTTTTTTTTTTTTTTTATAATATAGTACTAAAGATTAAACCCAATGTAGCTTTTCACTGAGCTACATTCCAAGCTCTTTTAAAAATGTCTTTTTTTAAAAAATTTTGAGACAGGGTTTTGCTAAATTAATAAATTGCCCTTGCCGAGTTTGAATTTTCAATCCTTCTGCCTCAGTTTGGATTCTAGGCTTGGGCCGCCATACACAGCAGCACCCTTGCTTTATTGGATTCTTTACTTTGAAGATTTTTTTTCAATTAAGGGAATTTTGCATCTATTCTTTACAGATTTATCTGGCATTATGTGTTTTAAATATAGTCAGTTTTAAAGCCATGTGACTGCAGTGGGTTCTTTGGAATGCTGTTATCTGGGTAACAAATGAAAGTAGTTCTATCAGAAATGTAAACTATAAGCCGTGTAGAATTTTAGAAATGCCTTTAATTTAAAGTAAACCCAGAACATTTGCACTGAGTCTTTTCATTTAATATTGTACCCATTGAGATTGATTTCATGTTCTATATATGCTTTCCTTTTTATTTTTTAAATATTTATTTTAAAAGATTTTTTAAAAATTCTGTAATTTAAGAACCAGTTTTTCAGTTGAATCTTGAGGCTGTTTTGTTTAAATTGTGTCCTATTTACTGAGTAATAACTTCTGTCCAACCTCATAGCTAGCTCAATTATATTTCAGTTTTGACTTGTAATTTGTTAGTTTTGGATACGGCTAGTTGTTTTTGTGAAGATACTTGGATCATTCTCTGTTGAAAATTGGAATTTATGCACTAAGGTAAACATTTATTGAGTAAATAGGGTTGTCCTTTTTTTGGTGCTGGATAGCAAAGTGGTCTATGTACATGAACCCACTCTCTGTCACTGAGCTATGCTCCCAGCAAGTCAAGATGGTGTTATTTATTTATTTATTTATGTATGTATGTATGTATTTATTTTAATCGGTACTGGGGATCGAACTCACGACCATGCACTTGCAAGGCAGGTGCTTATGCCACTGAGCTAAATCCCCAGCCCCTTAAAATGGTGTTTTTATAATGTTACTTGCTTTTGGACTGTGCAATGATTGTTTTAAAAAGCTGCTTGAAGTATGCATAATTTATATTCAATAAGGTGTCATTTTTTGTCATCTTACAATGACATCTGCATACCTGTGTTTACAGCAACACAATTCATAATAGCTGAATCTTGAAAGTGTCCTATGTGTCCATCAACAGATAAATGAATGAAGAAAATGTCGCGTTTATACACAATGGAGTACCACTCTGCTGTATGAAAAATAAGTCATTCATAGGAAAATGATATTGAAATCATATTGTTAAGTAAAATAAATCAGGCACACAAGCTTAAATATTACTTAGTTTCTCTTGTATGAAAAACCTAAAACATAAGTAGAAAAATAATAGATAATAGACAATAAGGAAAGAGATCTTACGTAAATGGGAAGCGGGCCAAGTGATAGAGGAACGGAGAGTGAAAAGGGGGAGGAAGAAGAAAAGAAGTTGATAGGTGTTATGCGTATGTGCTAGTTTGCTCTAAGGAAAGTAATCATTATGTACTGCAGATGTATACTAATAAAAATTATGAAAAGATGTATTATTTAAGGTTTTATTTTCTTTTAAAATCAGATGAGGGCTGGGGATTTAGCTCAGCGGTATAAGCACCTGCCTTGCAATCATGCAGTTGTGACTTCGATCCCTGGTACTGATTTAAAAAAAAAATCAGATGAACCGGTATTTCTTACTGAATTCACTGATTTAAAATGTTTGAGGTTTTTTCTTTTTTTTTTTTTTTGAGATTTCCATTACATAGTTCAGGCTGGCCTTGAACTCTCTGTGTAGCATAGGCTGGCCTCAAATTTGCAGCAGTCCTTCTGCCTCAATCTTCTAAGTGCTGGGATTATAGGCATCACCACCATCTCAGCTAATGTTTGAGTTCTTAAAACATCTTTATTGAGGTATACTTCATATTCTATAAAATCTGTATATTTTGCTGGTATGGTTTTAGTAAATTTAGATCATTGTGCAGCCATCACTGAAATCTAATTGTGTAACACTCCTTTCTCAGCAAAAAGCCCACTGTCCTTTGCAACCAATCTTTGCTGCTAACCTCAGCCCCGGGAACCCACCAAACTGCTTTCTGTACAGGCATTAATTTTGCCTTGTCTAAGAAATTTCATATAACTGGAATTATATAATACATGCTTCTGTGTCAGTTAGTCTTTTTAATTGCTCAATAGTATCCCATGTTTTGTTTGTCTACTTACCAGTTGGAAGGCAAGCTATGTTCACCACCGTACCACCAACGCACATTGAAGGGTGGTCTGCCAGTTTTAAGGTATTATTGGTAATGGTACTATGCACATTCCTTATAGAACTCATTCGTGAAAATAAAAATATATTTTTATTTCTTGTGTGTACGGAATTACTGGGTTGTATGGTAACTGTGTTTAATTTTTTAAAAAACGCCAAGCAGGGCCTACCATTTTATATTCGTTCTAATATTGTATGTGGGTTCCAGTTTCTCTGTTCCTTTTCAATACTAAATATTGTCATTTTAAAAACTTTTACCCATTTTATTTTTAGTGGTATTTCATTACATGTTACTTTTTTCTGAGACAGAGTCTCACTGTGTATTGTAGTTTAGACGGGGCTTGAACTCACTGCAGTCTTCCCCAGGCTCCCAAATGCTGGGATTGCAAGCATATGCCACCATGCCTGCTTTCTCATTGTGTTTTGAAAACAGCTTTATTGATAAAATTCACATACCATACCATTCACTCTTTTCAGTTGTACAGTTTAGTGGCTTTTAGTGTATTCAGAGTTGTGCAATCGTCACAATTAATTTTCCTCACCCCCCCCAAAAGAAACACCTTAACCATAATTCTATGCCCATTGGCCCTAAAATGCAGCTTTATAGATTTGCCTATTCTGGATATTTCATAAATGGAATCATACAGTATGTGGTTCTTTGTGACTGGCTTCTCTAATTTCTCTTTTCAAGGATTTTGTCCGTTGTATATTTCTGTATACCTACCTGTTTTATATATGAACATAAATCTTTTTATTTATCTGTTTGCCAACAGTGGAGATTTGGATTTTATTCTCCACTTTTTGCCTGTTATAAATAATGCTGTTATGGATATTTTTTCATGTGTGTATAAGTGTGTTTTCATTTTTCTTGGTGTGTTCTTAAGTGTGGAATCACAGGGACTTAAGAGTTTTTGTTTAGCCTTTTGAGGAGCTTCTACACTATTTTCAATGTGGCTGTACCATTTGACACATCCAGTGACACTAATACACAACAACACTGATTTTTCATTGATGTCCATTAAAGATTGGGGTGGCGGTGGTGGATTTTTACTTTATACCAACCCTAGATACCTGAAAAGAAATTTAGATACCACACTGAGTTAACCTTTGTCTCTTTCCCACCTCCCTCAAAAACACTTCAGACTTATACTTGACTAATCATCTTGTTTTTCTGTTTTACAGAGTAAGAAAGTTAGCCTGAGTTTTGTGAAAAACCAAAAAGACAAGGTTTTTCCAGTTTGCATAATGTAAGTTCTTTTCACTCTTCTTGGCCACAATCCTGTGTTCGCTGACAAAGCTGTTTCTATGGAAACAAATAGTCCAGCCTCTTAGAATGTCAGAGGAATGCTGATCACTTAAAATGAGACTTCCCAGCTGCTTGGTCAAAGGGCATTCCTTGCTGAAGAAGGGGAAGAAGGATGAATGGGAGGAAATTTTAAAGTTTTGGACACTAGTGTAAACTGAGAATATGTTTATGCATATGAAGCATATTTTAAAAATCTCTCTGTGTGTAAAAATTAAGATACTATTTATTTTCCTTCTAACCTGTATTTTCCTGCAAACCTGTCATGCTTCTCAGTCAGCTGTTACACAGTGATCCTGTTTCTTGGTACAGTTTTTTAGTGGTTCTCTACCCATTAGGCTGTTTCAGTCCTCTAATCTCAATCATTTGCATTTGAAGCTTACTCAGCTTTGTTTTATTCCCTCTCTTAGCCAGTTCATGGAGGCATATTCCCTTTCCCCCCACTAGTTTGAAGTTAGCTGCAAAATAGCTTTGGCCTACCAACCAGGAAATTTATTTTCATAGGCTATGTAAAGATTTTTGTTGTTGTTGTTTGTTTTGTTCTTTGGAGGGGGTAGAATTACAGAGTCTGATGAGGATTAGAAATATAGCCTTGGAGTCTTTGTTTTTTTTTTTTTTTTTTTTTTAATTTTAGACTTATGAGTGAAGGTTAGGAAGAGAGGAATTAGGCCAAAAACTTGTAAACTCCATAATCTTCATCTTATTGTTTGCCTCAAATGGAGGTAATTGTCTAGTTTAGTCATTTACTTCTGAATTGTCAAAGGATTTGGGTCATTGTATTTTGATTGTTAAATCCTTTGGGCTGGGATTCTTTACCATTTATTGATATGTATTGATTTGATATACATGAATTAGGCTATTCATGGATTGCCCGCTTAAAAGATACGATCTTGCTGGACATGGTGGTGCACAGGTGTAGCCCAGCGGTCAAGTGGCTGAGGCAAAAGGATTGCACTGAGTTCAAGGTCAGCCTGGGCTATGTGGTGAGACCCCGACTCAAGAGAAAAAAGAATGCTTTTGGGTACTAGAGTTCAAACATAGGGTTATTGTACCACTAAGCTACATTCATAGGCCTTTTTATTTTGATACAGTCTTGATAACTTGCCCAAGCCAGTCTTGAATTTATAATCCTCTTGCTTTACCTCTCTTTTTGCTGGGATTATAAGTGTGCACCACAATACTGCACTAAAAATTAAAATGACCTTAATGCTAAAACTGTGGTACACAGCATAATGTTCTTTTGTTTCAGGAAGTACTTTAAAATCTTTCATGGCCCTCATGAATTAATTTGTGAGCATGATAGTCTCTTGGATTGTTCTGTGTGATAAACTTATTTAACTAAGAAGATCTGAAAGATTTCTTGAAGAAATTCAGGACTTGAGATAGAGCTTAAAGATAGGAGGATGAAAGGAGATGCAGTTCATAAGGCTTTTGGGCATGAAGAAAAAAGATATGGGGTAGGCACAAATGAAGCTAAATTAAAAGGCTTATGTAGGATAGTATAAAAAACACGGAAAGCTTAGATTGATCTTGTAGTCCACACTTTATTTTCTAGGTAGTATTGAAAACCATCAGAGATTCTAAACGTAAGAATGATTTGCTCATACACTTTAATCATCTATCCCTTACTAGGTATCATGGCTAAAATGAGTAAGACAAATCCCTGCTAACTAGATCTTTACCTATGTGATCTGTAGTCACCTTGAAATTGATGCATTGCAAACAAAACATACATTTCCATTTAATTTCTCTTTCCTCTGATTCTCCTCCTGTATTCTCCACTGTAGTCAGTAACATTGTCACCTACCTAGTGACCCAAAGATAGTGATTGAGAGTGGTTACCCTGAATTCACACTGTCTAGGTCTATATTTTGAAGCGTTATTTTCTTGATTCTGTGCTTGTTGGTGTCATGAATCCAGAGATAAGTCAGCCTGATTCTTGCCCTGAAAGAGCTTCTAGTCTGATGAAGTGAAAAGACGAAGATAGTCTGTCTTACTCAAGAAATGATAAGGATCGTTGGATTCCATGGGAGAATGTTTTTGAGCTAATACTTTAAAGGAGAATAAGCAAAAACTAGATTATAGGCAGTCTGATTCTAGCGGCTGTTTTCTTCAACATTATGCTGTCTTGATTAACTGGATGGGCACCATCGCAGAGTTGGAAATGGAAGTAGAGACTGCAGAGGGTAAGAGTAGACTAAAGGGAAATAGGAGTTTAACTTCTTGGTCCCTGTTGGAAATTTTGGGAGATAAATAGGTAGGGAGCCCAGTAACCCCAGTACTCAGCCAAAAGTATGTATGTGAAACTAAGTTTATATAAAATTTACTCCTCTCCTAAGCTTTTATTCTTTTCTTACTATCTTCAGGTTTAAGGGTATTTATTTATTTATTTTCAGACAGGATCTTGCTATGTAGTTCATACTGGCCTTGAACTCACTGTGCTGGCACAGGTTGCCTCATATTTATGGTGATCCTCCTGCCTCTGCCTCCAGATTGCTGGGATTATAATTGTGTGCCACCATACCCAGCAGGATTAAGGATTTATAATTAAAACCTTTCATAAGCTGGACCCAGTCATACTTTTTAGTCATATCTTTCATTTTCTACTTTCTTGTTTTAGTCAAATTCCCTCATTTGTGCTTACCCCCTATTTTTTTAATCTTCCTGCCCTTGGTTTCCATAGCTTTATTTATTCCTCCATCTTGTCTTTAAGGCCTACTTCATTTCCCATTCTGGGCATATTTGACTGACTTCTCGAGCTGTCCTGAGGTTAAAATGAGTGAATACTGTGTAAAGTGTTTACAATATAGTACTTGCCCCTTAGCGCTGGGGGATACATTCTAAACCCCTACCCCAGTGATGCCTGAAACTGAGGACATACTGAAATATAGACATAAATATAAACATGTGTGTGTGTGTACACACACACATGTTTATATGTATTATATGTGTGTATATATGTATATCTATATGTATATATATAGAAACACCCGTGGAGGGTATCAGTCTCCTGCCCAGCAGTATGGCACACGATGAAAAGAAAGAGAAAAAAAATCTGCAATTTAAGAGGTTCTGAGATGCCCCAGTGCTCTTGGTAGAACAAAGGGCCAAGAGGCAGAGCAGTCATGGCTTTTATTGGTATCTTGAGGGAGGTGGGTGGGGGTCATGGCTGAGTGCAAGGAAAGAGAAGCTTTGCAGGCATGTTGTAAGAAGAAACAGCACCCTTGCACCAGGCACAGAGGCCCTCCAATTAGTGGTGCAACAGATAGCTTGATGTATGCAAGGGTGGCATCTTTACTGCCAGGAAGGTATAATTCTTTTGAGTCCCATTGGCTTCAGCTGAGATGTTATCTCAGGTCTTAGCCATGGATTCACACAGGCTCTTGCTTAAGCCTCCATTTCAGCCATCAGTGGGCAGGGGGCAGTTCTCACCTCAGTAGGACTCAGTCACATTCTTTTGACCGGTTTATGGAACATCTGCTTCTATATAGCCAGCTCTGGGTATCTCATGTAAATAGGATTGAAGTAAAGGTCAGATAAAGGTAGAGGCAAGGAGCTTCATTTCTCAGGGGAATGCGGTTTGGAAGTCTCCCACCTCTCTATCTATATCTATATCTATATCTATATCTATATCTATATCTATATCTATCTATCTCTACCTGGTTTTCTTCTCTGTGTACATGCAGGTGTCTAATTGGCAAGTAGCATTACTTTAAAAGACACATTGCCATGAATCCCCCTCAAAATACTTTCTCTTTTTTAAAACACACTTATCTCATTATTCTACATTCTGAAGCAGTTCTAGAAGTTCTCTTTCATGAGTGTCTTTACAAAGTGAGATCAAAAATAACAGTGAATGCTGTTGCCATGTACTATCCAAGGTAAGGCAGGCTCACATTACACCTGTATGATGTGTCCTCACCCACCATACTTGTCAGAGGAACCTTGGGACTTGTGGCTATTCTTTAAAATGAAAATGACCATGAAAGGGAAATCTTTTGAATCTATCAGGACATCAAAGTGAGTACAAAAGCACAGGGAAAGACATCAGAGGACTTCCAGAACTGCTTCAGAATGTGGAAATTATGCCATAACTATACTTGAAGCAAGGGAGTATTTTGAGTGCGATTAATCTGTCTTTTACTGTAATAAATTTTTAAACCTTTAAACATTCACCATTATTTTTGATATTGTCGTGATGGAGTGCTCAGAAAATGTTAGCTGTAGGTAGCTAGTACTACCCCTTTGCCTCCTTTGCTAATTTTCCCCTTCCGTTTTTGCCCTATTGTGTGAAGTAGACACCAAGTTCCACCATTTCTATAACCTATTTATAATTTTGCTTCCTTGTGTTTTAGTTCAGAATCCCATTTGTTACAGGTACTTTCAAATTGATCTCATTGCCATGCTTCCGTCAGTCCTATATACTTCTCTGGAAGTGATAATTTCTGAAAAACCACATGCAATCATATCATCCCTTGCTTAAAATCCTTTAATGGTTCTTCATTTTCAGGGTATAGATCTTTAGCTCTAAAATTCTTGACAGTCTCACCTGTGCTTGCCTTCCTTTTCAGTTTCATCATTACTCATGCAGGGTACCCTCCCATTGTTTTATCCAGCTCCCTGCATTCTGCTGTTTTCTCACACTCTTCCTAATGGTCTGTGATTCCATTGGTCTGGACCAGGCTCTTCTGTGTGACTGATACTTAGTTGCCCTTTGAGATACAAGGCAAAGAAATGTATCCTTACCTTTTCAGTGTTTCCTTTCACTCTTTACCACAGACTAAATTTTAGATCTGTTTATGCTCTGAATTTTGTGACATTGGAAAGTTTAGTTGAACAAATATTTCTTGGCATCTCCTATAGGACATACATTGTGCTAAACACTGGTGGTATAGAAATAAGACATGAACTCTTAACAAATTTGGAATCTGTGGTAGTGAGGAGAGACCAACTGGAGAAGTCGTTTATTTTTTTACTATGTACTAGTAGACCATGAACTCTCCAGGGGTGATGAAAATGAAATTTTAGCAGATTAATACCAGACCAAAGAAACTTTTCTGAAAATAAAGGACTAGATCCAGATAAGCATGATGGTGATAGTCCAACTGTGAGAATTTAGCGGGTTGGGGATGTTGTTTTTTGGTTTTTTGTTTTTCCCAAGTCCTGGAACTCAAGGTATGACCAACCATGAGAATTATGACCAAGGTCATCTGAGCATGATCTATAATTTTCTGTTACATGATCTGTAATTTTCCTTCATGATGTAGTGTAGTATGTATATGGTTTTGAATGTTTTAAAACTGATTCTTAATTTAGATTCTTGTTTACATAAAAAATACATAATCCATTATTGTTTGATTTTTTAATATCCAGTAATTATAAACAAATTGAAAGTTATTTTCTGGAAATATGTACACGCCTAGATTTTTAAAATTGAAGTGAAGAATAGCACTACAATAACTCCTACACAAATTTCTGCTTACTTGTGAAAACATTAATTTAGCTGAATTTGCATTGGTGTATAATCAACATATAAACCTTAAGAATTGCCCAAAATCAATGTAATGGCTTTCATTTTAATGAAAAAGTAAATTAATGATAAATAAGATAGTATAGATCGCATAGTTGTTAGTAAAGAAGCTAAAATTTTGATGGAAGATAATAATCTACCCTAATTGTTGTGAGACTGTAATTTTAGTGTTTTTCTGATTGTTGGCCTTAGTTGTTTTTCCTAGTAGCCTAGGTTTATAAATTAAACACTTTATTTTCTGCCCTTATTTTTACCATGGCCTGACATGTGAAAGAAGATTGACTGGTGTTAGGAATATTGCTTAAAAACCTGGTTTTTGCTTAGTTAGCATTGTGCTCTAACCAAGCTTGGTTTTTGCTTAGTTAGCATTGTGCTCTAACCAAGCTTACTTACTGAAATGATACTCAGTTCAAAGAGGTAGTAGGTGTATTACTGTAAATATTTTTAAATCCTTGAACGAAAGAAGGTTAATTGGATTTCATGTGTGGGTTTATGCACATACAAACAATCTGCCTATTTATGCCTGAGAAATGGCTTGATGAAAAGCCAGTATTATTCAATAAAATATTTTTGTGTCAAATATGCTGGAAGATTTTAAAATAGAATCAAGTTCTTTCTTCATTTTGTAACTTGTTGACCTTGTCTTATAATTTAGGATAATCCTGTGAATAAATATTTTGTAAGTATATCTGAGGTTCAGAGAGAGAAACTGATCTTAGATTACGAAGCTCCGGCGTAGTGGTGGTGAACCTTTTGGAGCTTTCAGTGCTGCAGCCAGCCTGCTGCGGCACAGGTGCTATGGGCTCACCACCACAGCTCTAGGCAAAGTGGTAGTGTTAAAATGAAAACTCAGTTTTCTAGTCTCTTAAGTCCAGTGTTACTTTTGCTATATAGTGGACTTCTAAAAAAATTTTAAGTGGTATTGAGCACTACTATTTTCTCTAAATGTGAATCCTTGTAAAAGAAGAATTACTCTAAATTTTTTTATAAATTAATCAATTATGAAGACTGATCACTTCCTTTGCCTTTTTCTCATTCAGTATAGTTTTATCCTTAGATAACTTTGCAGCTAATTGAAGTTTCTTCTTTAGGCATTTCTTTATCTCAGTACCCTTCCACCCTGAGTTAATCTTCCCAGAGAACTGTCTGTGTTTTCAGTGAGCTACCAGTACAGCTTGCTGTATGTCAAAATGCCATTTATTGCTTTTTAGCAGTTAATTCGTTAATCCCATCTGTGTTAGTTGAGCATGAAATATTGTGTTGATGTAACTTTAAAAAGATGCTTTTTTGTATTTCTTTTAAAAAATGTTTTTTATTTTAATCACTATCTAAACTTTAAGTGATGTACTCTTCACAAAAATTAGTATCCAGAACTTTTTACTTTTCCACTTTGCTAAACTTTCCAGTATATTATTTTTCCTAACTGTATAGTCAAATATTATGCTTCAGATTCTTGGGCAGTGACTTCTTTTGAAAACACCTTGATTCCCTCAGGATTATCTATAAAATGAAAAGAATGTTCAATCTAAATAGAAAAATATTATTGTATATTTATTAAATATTTTCTGTATTGTGTGGAGATTGGAAGTGGGCTATGTAAAGTCTACTTTTATACTGTAATTCTTACATTTGTTTCCCCTATCTTTCCCCTTAGATTTCCCTCGTGGATATTTTTCATAGCATTGTTATGTGATGTGAGAAGGTTTTTTTCTGTTTTTTTTTTGAAGTAAACATGGATTTTATACTACAGAATCAAGAAAATTGGCATTATATGAAAAATTGATTTATAAAAAGTGGTACAGGTTTTTATAGATAACCATGACAACATCCTATATGAATGGGCATGTTACAGAGGAATCAGACAGCGAAGTAAAAAATGTTGATCTTGCATCACCAGAGGAACCACGGAAGCACCGAGAGATGGCTGTCGACTGCCCTGGAGATTTGGGCACCAGGATGATGCCAGTACGACGAAGTGCACAGTTGGAGCGCATTCGTCAGCAACAGGAGGACATGAGACGCAGGCGAGAAGAGGAGGGGAAAAAGCAAGAACTTGACCTTAATTCTTCCATGAGACTTAAGAAACTAGCCCAAATTCCTCCAAAGACTGGAATAGATAACCCCATATTTGACACAGAAGAAGGCATTGTCTTAGAGAGTCCTCATTATGCTGTGAAAATACTAGGTAAGTAAAAATAGTAGAATAATAAAATGTTTTTGTATTATATATGCTTTAATATAAAATAAATCTGTGGGAAGGAATAGGGACTTAAGAATGTAAGTAATAGTAATTTGGATTATTTTCTTGGAAAAGCCCTATAATGGTCATTCTTTAGCCACATAGAGCAAAAGTGTGTAACTTAAATGTTTCAACCTGTTTTTAGGTATAAGTTCTACCTGTGGGTTAACATTTAAAGTTTTAGTTCTTTTTTTATGTCAGACTCATAAATTTTTATGTTAGATGTTGAAAAGCAGTTTTCATATTTTGAATTTCCCTAGTGTATGAAGTAGTACTAAAATTAGTAACTGCAGCTTAAAATTCATTTTATATCCTTGATAACTGTCAGTAACATAAACAGATGCTATTCATATGGAATCGTATATATAAAATATGGCTGAAAATTCCATACACTATCCAAGCTGTTCTATTAAAAAAATTTAAAGCAGTCATGTAAGTTTTTTTTATTTTTTATTTTTTAAAATTTTATTTAAAGAGAAAAAAACAAAACAGAATAAAGGGTAGCAACAATACAGTATTCCAAGGAAAAAAGGAAAAGAACAACAACAAAAAAAACCTAAGAAATTATTGCTTGACAAATTACATGCTGACTTCTTGGAAATAGTTGTTCAATTTACAAAGTTAAAACATGTAAAGTAGACATTCAAACAGTGAGACTGTTAACAGTTCTGCTCCACAATCTGACAAAAACAGCAATATGGTCATCCATCTTACCCATGCAAATATACATGCAATTATATCAAAAG
>PVJX010015040.1:0-43427 GCA_004027295.1 Dolichotis patagonum
ATAGGTGCACTTATATTGCTGTAAAATGATGTTTTTAATTCTTCTGGAAAAATATCCAGGTCAAATGGGACTTCTAATCCTAGGTTTTTGTTTTTTTTTTCAGAATCTCCACATAAATATCCACAGTGTTTGTAACAGTCTCCTAGAGGAGCATTTTTATTGGTTGATTTCTTGATAAAAATTCTTTCAGTGTAAGATAACATTTCAGTGCTGTTATACTTTGCATTTCTCAAATGACCAATGATGTTGAACATTTTTTCAGCAATGATTATAAATGACAGGATTTCTTTGTTTGTATGGCTGAATAGTATTTTAGTGTGTGTGTGTGTGTGTGTGTGTGTGTGTGTGTGTGTTTTCTTTTTCCATTTATCCAGTGGTAGGCACTTATGGAAATTTCATGCCATTCCTATTTTGAATAGAACTACAATACGCATGACAGTGTATATGTTTTACTGATACACTGATTTTACCCATTTCTGAAATTGCTAGGTGATATGGTCATTCTAGGAAGTAGAAGTCCATATTTTCTGTGACACTAATCATGATAGATAAAATGAGGTCATTCTAGATGCCCATGAATAAATGATTGAATAAAATGTGGTACAATGCACAGTTTAATATTAGTTTTGCTTACTGAAGAAACTTCAAGAAGTTAAAGTTCACTTCCTAGGACCAGGCATTTAGCATAACAGCACAAGTGCCCGCTTGGCAAGTGTGAGGTCATGAGTTTGATCCCCAGTACAAAAACCAAACAATCAAAGTCATTTCTAAAGTTTACTTCCTAAAGGTGTGTACATGGTACACTAAATTACCATATCAGACTTACTAATACCCACCAATAATTCAGTTAACCATAATGTTTTATTATACATACTCTTGTAAACAAGACATTATTCAACGTTAAAAATCTTGGTTTGTAGTTGTTCAAATTTTTAAATGAACCTATTCTTCACAGAGTACGTATACTTATTGCTACTGTTCATAAACCAGTGTGATAACATGCTATAGGCCTGTTAGCAGCTGGAGACTGCCAAATGTTATACTCTATTCTCCTTGCAACAAAAGTCACCCTCAGCTCCGAGAAGAGCAGCTTTTATGATCCTCTAAGACATTTTTTATTCTAAAATCAACATATAAAAATCACCTTTGTAACTTTTGGGTAATAAATTCAACATGACAGTTAACTTTGATTCTAAAGCTTGAAATCAAAAATTTCCAAGGATTTTTCTGTGATTTGGGAAAAATCCTCATTGTTCTTAATTAGTTTAGGCATATAATTAAGATTTTGTGAGCATTGTATAATATGAATACCAATAAACACTGGTGAATAATCATAGACTTAGTTGATAAAAAAATGTCAATGAAGATAATTCATATAGGTATTTTCTAATCTACCATCTTTACTATTATGCAACAATGACCAGATAAACAGTTGTTCAGAGAATTGTGTACATTTCACTTAGGTTTGTTCTCTCAGATGATGAAGTTGGTAAGGACATTGGAATCTGGCTTGCCAAATTAGAAATTATCATTATCATGTCAAATAAAAGACATGCTCACTACAGACATTTTCATAAATTCACACTAATTCTCAGACATTAATCCATCATCTCTCCTTTATGTCTAAGCCTTCAGAGGATATGACTTGAGGGTTACCTGGGAAAAAAGAGAACACATGAGACCCAGAAAACAGGTCACTCAGCACAACAGAAAGATGCTATATTTTCCCAGAAAATGTATGAGGAAGATTTTTGATTAACAGTATTCAAGATATCTAAAACAAATTTAATTAAGAATTATCTAATAAAATAATAAGCAAAAATTATACATTATGTTACGAATACAGAAATACTAATGACCAATTCACATTAAATTACACTAAAATTTATTTTTGACAAGAAAATAATTTTAAGAATGTTTAATTTTACTCATTAGATTAGCTCAAATTATATCATTTCCTAGGCTAAATAACTTCTAAATTTACTATTTCATGTAACATTCAGTGATACTTTTATTTTCATTAGATAATTTTTTGTTAAATCTGACTTTTAAATGATTGTTTTCTGACTCAAATTTCTATTCTTTTCATCAGCTATTTCCTAGCACCTAACAAAAAAACTGCTTAAATATGTGTGACATTGGCTCAATATGTCATTTACAGAAAAATGAGTCTCAGGCTGTTGTACGTTTGAATATATACTTAAAGTACCATTTTTAGTTTCCTAAGGTGTCTGCTATGTAAATGAAAATGTTGAGTCGACCTATGACTTGTGTTTTGTTTGCTAATATTTTATCAATTAAAATTGCCAAGTAGGGCATACCTTACTGACTAAAGGAATACAGATACTGACTTTCAAAATACTTTTATAAATTAAATGTGTAATGCAAACAGTTAAAAAAAAACTATTTGAAGAGTGTTCCTGAGATATAAAGACTAAATATTCTGAGAGCACACCCTTACCATCAGTCACTTTACAGGATTAAAGCATAACTATCAAAACTGCATGCACCTTTCCTCATCCTCTACCACGCCCTTAAATCTCAGGGCATTGCTTTACAGAGCTTTAGATTTGTTACTCACTTATCGATGAGAATCTCAGCTCCATACACCCTAGGTCACTAACTGTCAACCAGATTCTTTCTCTGAATCATGCTATCGCAGAATTTTTTATAAGAAAATATTAAGTAAACTCTGAACTGACTTTATTATAGAGCCAATAGCACACTATGTGATTCACATGCTAGCCAACAACGACAGCAGTATCAGTAACAGTTTTAAAATTACACTAAGATGAAAAAATGGAATTAATCATATATTTTATTTTTTAGGGATATTTCAGAAATAATTCCGGATTTATTGATCTGTGTTTGAAGTCATGATTGTGTCTGCATTCCCTTTGTTTGGGAACCCACAAACAGTTGTTTCTGCTCATGCTCCATGGTTTTCACATATTCTTCAATCCAGGGCTCATTGCATCTTTATTGTCAATGAAAAATAAGAAAAAAATGGAGAGTGTTAGTTTTTATATGAGATTCTCCATGAAAGAAGCTAAATAAATACCCATGTGTGTGCACATGAGTGCACGCACACACACACACACACACACACACACACACACAACATGAAGGAAGGAGGGGAGAGAAAGAAAGAAATGAGATAACTATTCTGAGACAGTGGATATTTGACACCTAGGGTTTAGTAGCTGTCAGGATCAGACAAGGCTCAGAACAAGAAGGTAAGATTCCTTGAGCACTAAAGAAGGTTCAGAAAGGAGTAATAGGAATAGATAGGAGCAGAAGCAGTCTAAAAATAAACATTCTGGTAAATGTGAAGAGTATGCTTAAGCTTTGCTACGAGACAGTACATGTTGAAAAACACCATAGGATCAGACACAAGAAATATTACGACTATGCCACTACGATCAATAGTAGAGCTAAGGGAGAGGTTGGAAGTGAGTGACTGTAGAAAAATAACTAGCCCAGATAATGGCCATCTCTTTGGAATTGAACTGCTAACCAAATTTCTGCCGAAAAACCTTTGAAATTCTTAGCTTTTCAACTGATATTTCAGTTTAATTGAAGGGTGTTCTGATATTGGATACCATCTGGAGACTGATGTGCAGAATCACAATACAGGCAAGTCGTTCTTTACGAGCAGATATGAAATCAGATGAGATGACATGTCAGACACATGCTCTAGGATGAAGTAGACATATTTTACCTAATGTATATAACTATTAATTTAATTCCAAATAGTATGAATCTTAGAATATGCTAAACTAATCTTGCACAGCAGAAATAAGGAGGTAAGTAATACTAAGTAATATAGACGTGTGCATATAGTTTAAGGTTGAACATTAAAGACTAATGATTAAGAAAGCAAATATAATGTAGTCTTTGTAAGCAGGATGATTGGAATGTGCATGGCAAGGTGTCTAACAGTGGATAATTAATGTTTTAATGCTGACTATGAATTTAATGTCAAATACCATTATTAAGAATTAGAGAAAATAAGAAATAAATTTTAGCTGATATGTAAATTTAAGGAGACTTAGATATCCCGAGTGCTCTCCAAATACACAGATATCAAGCCTACCAATTTGGTTTCTTTCATATTTTACAGAAAAATCTAATGACTTCATTGATTTGCACATGTCACTCAAAATTCATTGATGTTAACCTCATAAGGAATAAGCATTAGCGATTAAAAATAGAAAAAATAATGGACCAGCACAATCAAGGTTGAGTGGGATGCATCAACAAATTACATTTTTTTGGAGGGTTACAGTGTACAGTCCCTTAGTGGTAAGATAAACATCAATGGTCAGGTTTTCAACATTTAATATTAAACTAAACTCCCAATTCTAATTTGCGGGCGTTATTCCAAGCACATATCAGAAGGGGGCAGCAAAGAGCTGTGTGGACCAAAGAAAAATGAAGATTAGCGTGGATTACATTTAATGAAAAATGCTATTCCAAGTAGGTATCAAACTTCACCACAGTTATGGATCCAAAAGCACTTCCAGCACCTTAAACATTATTTGGTATTGGTTTTCTTCTTTTCTCTCTGAAAATTTCTTCTGTATTCTTGTCGGATATTTTTTTATTTACTCATCCCTTACATATCCATGTTCCAGGATTCTGGGCCTGGTCTACTTTAGTCTTTCTTTTCCTCTTATCCATCTTTCATTTAGTCTATGTGTTCTAATCCACTTTCAGAGTAATAATTACCATCAGTAGACCAACAAAGTCTCTGTTAAAACATTAAGACAGATTTGGTGTAAATTAGAAAATTATTCTATCTTCAGGTAATTGAATTCTAAATAGCTACCATGTCTTCACTTTAAAAGACTCATTTTTCTCCAGACTAACGCAAGCTTCATGAAGGTCGATTACTACTTTGTCAAATTGTTTTTCTCATATATTCAATAAATTTAAATAGTGGTTATCATAACAGTATACGTTAAAATTTACGATCTAACAATAACTGCACTGATCTTTCTATACCTAAGAAAAGACCTCAGACTATCTTTAAAACAGATATTTCCATCTTGTGGTCGACATATCAAAATGCAATCATGTTATTTTATCAAAAATGTATTCTTCTGTATTGACTTTCCTAGTTAATTACAGTGTTTAATAACTCATTTGCTAAAGTATAATGCTCTACTTTATTGTTTCCCTTCTAATTTCGGTTTTTAAATGTCACCTCAATCTCAAAATCTAGTAATCTCAGTTTTTAATTCATGTCCTGAGCCTTCAGTGATATTGACCTTGGGGAAAGGAGCCAAAGTAATTAAAATAGGTATATCTACATAAAGAAGGACTTCTAGTTTTGCTAACCTTTTTCTGTAGAAAAAGTTCTCACTTTTCCTCCACAGTCTTCTATATTGTCTTTAGGAAAGTGTCTGCATTTTACTTTTCTATTATTTCTTCTAGTCAGCACATGAGTGCATGTGTGCATGTGTGTGTGTGTGTGTGTGTGTGTGTGTGATTGTATGTGGTTTCAGTTTCCTATGTATGCTGATGTTCAGGAAAAGTGAATTTTCCAGTTTTTTCCTGCTTCCATTTTCATTCTCTCTCTGGGGTTCATGGATATATTCACAACTTCCTCCACTATCTATGCTATGACTCTCAAAATGTGAATCTATATTTATACATTTCATTGTCATCTTCCCTTAGAAGTCACAAAGTTCAAAATGGATTAGGATTGGAAGATGGTGGAGTAGAGACCGGCAGCAAAGTGTGACCCTCCTAGGATATGGAGTCAAGTACCTGACAGACAGCTATGTAGTGAAGAGAAGGTCAAAGTTGAATCTTGGAGAATTGGGAAGTAGCTCACAGGAAAACTAAAAATTGTACAAAAGCTGGAAATATAAAGTACAGCACAGAGAAAGGAATGAAGCCTTCTAGAAGCTTCCCTGAGAAGTACCTGCCTCCACTCTCACAGGACAAGCCCAGATACAGAGGGCAACTCCATCCTGTAATAGCAAGCATGGCTAAAACAAAGTTCAAAAACAGCATGATGTTTTATTTCAAAAATGACTCCTGCAAGATTGACAGGAGTTTGGAGTAAATCCAGTGCAACCCTCATCATATCTAAGAGGGTTATGAGGAGTCTTTTGGGGAGGAGTTAATTTTTTGGAACTGAAATGTAGAGTAACTTCACAGTTACATTGCACGGTTTCTGGTGTTACTCTGTCACAGGACTGGGTGAGATATAGCCATGGAGATGCTTGAGAAGTGAGAGTCGATTTGCTATAGATTCCTTAAGAAGTTCGGACCTGGCTAGGGGGTCAGACTGAGCAGGTGAGGCCTTCAGAGGTGGCTGTGTCTGAAAGCTCTGTAGTAAATTCAGCTGGTCCACAGGAGCTTTTTCCCCACTGCCTGCCTCTGATTTCCCCATCTACCAGCATGAGTAAAGACATGCCTTGGCTCAGACAGTTTACAGAACCTGAGGTGTGTGGACAGCAGAGCTACTGATGGTGGGCAGATGGAGGGATGGTGCACTCCACACATCACAGGGAGATTGGACTGTAGTTCTTTTTTATGACTGATTGTCTGGTTTTGCTCTCAGGGTAATATTTGTTTCCAGGAATAACTTTGCATTATTGCCTCCTTTCTGAATTTCATCAAAGAGTTACATTAGTAGTGACATTAGTTCTTCCTTAAATTTTTTATAGAAATCAGCAGTGAATCCATCATTATCAAGGTTCTTTTTCATTGGTAAGTTCTCACCACATTTTTAATTTCATTGACTGATACTGGGTTATTTAGAATTTTTGTTTTCTTGATGCAATTTGGCATTCCATGTGTATCTAGAAATTTGTCCACATCATCTTATTTTCATCTTATTATAGATCTTCAAAACGGTTAACCATGATTGTCTGCACTGTGATTTTACCCATTTCATTCTAAATTGCATGAATTTTTTTTTTATCTTTTTGATAAATTTGGCTTTGGGTTTATCAATGTTATTTAATCTCTCAAAGAACCAACTCTTTGATTCTCTAATTCATTGTGTTGTTTTCTTAGTCACAAGTACATTAATTTCTGCTCAGCTCTTTAAGTTATGGATGCGATTTCTTCTTTTTAAAGAAGCTCGAAGTTTCACATTATGTTGTTAATTTGAGCTCATTCAGTTTTCCTTCTGGGAGAATTCATCACTCTCATTTTTCCCTTTTAGGACGTCTTTCATTGAGTCCCATAAGTTCCATTATATTGTACCAGAATTTGTATCATTTAATTTTAGATACTGTTTAATTTCTTTAATTTCCTCTGTGACATATTGGTTTTAAGGAATATATTATTTAATTTCCAGGTGCTTATGTATTTTTTTGCAGTTTCCTTTACCATTGATTTCTTATTTCATTATATTATAGTCAAATAATGTGAGTAGAATAATTAAAATGCTCTGCATTTACTCAAGCGTGCTCTATGGACTATTATGTGGTCTATGTTGGAGAAAAACCCCCAGGTTGCTGAGAAGAATGTGTTTTCTGATATCGTGGGATGCAATACTCTGTAGACGCCTACTATGTCTATTTGTTCAAGAGTTTGGTTCAGTTTTGAGATTTCTTTGTTGACTTTTTGTGTAACTGATCTATTTGTGACAGTTATTGATGTTACCCATTACAGCTGTGTTAGTGCTGGTTTGATTTTTCATGTCCCTTAGGATTTGTTTGATGTAGTTGCATACACTCATATCTTGTGCATATATATTTATGTTTGTTATTCCCTTCTTGGCATTTTCGCTTAACAAGAAAGAAGTGACCTTCTTTTTCAGTTTTGAGTAGTCATGGCTTGAAGTTCATATTTTCTGCAAACAGAATAGCTACATTTGCTTTTCTCTGGATTCCTGTCTCATGGAGTATTATTTTCCATCCTTTGACTTTCAGTCTATGAATTTCTCTTTTTATTTTAAATGTGCTTCTTATATGCATCATATTGTTGAATCTTGTTCTTTTATCAATTCTGCCAGTGTCTTTCTTTTGATTAGTGAATTGAGACCCTTTGTATTGATGGTCATAACTTTTATGTATTGGATTATCCTTCTTGTATTATTTTCCTATTGTCATTATACCATCTTTCCCTTCTGTTTAGTTGCTTGCCCTGCCTGGTGACTTCTTTCTATTGGTGTTCTTAGAATTGTAGTTCTCCCTGACACTTATTTTTATCTTTCAGAGCATTTTGGAAAGCTGGTTTGGTGGTCATGAATTTCTTCATTTGTTTTTTGTCACGGAAGTATCCTATTTGTCTATTAATTCTGAAAGGTAGCTTCTCAGTATACATCAATCAAGGTTGGAGGTTTCTGTCAGCATTCGAAGCATGTCACTCAGGCTCTCCTTGACTTGAGGGTTTGGGTTGAGAAGTATGTTGTGATTCTAAAGGATTTTTCTTTATTGATGGTTTGTTCTTTTTTCTAACCACTTTTAATATTCTGTTGTTGTGCTGAGTTTCTGGAATTTTGATTATTATATGCTTTGGTGTAGATTTATTTTGGGGATGGCTCTTTGGAGTTCTGCATGTCTTGCTTATTTGTAAGTTAAATTCTTTATGTATGTTTGGAAAATTTTTGTGTGTGTATTTTTTTTGTTTTTTTTTTTGTTTGTTGTTTTTGGGGTTCTCTTTTTTGTTGTTGTTTCAGTAATGGGGATTTAACTCATGACCTCATGCTTTCCAAGCAGGCACTTACACCACTGAGCACTTAACTCATGTTTGTAAAGTTTTCTGCCATTACTTTCATGAAGAGTTTCTTTTTTTTATGGTAATAGCTCTATCTCTGGCTTACTCATTGACTCCAATCAATGTTACGTTGTTCTTCTTTGCTTTATCTCATAGTTGTTGATTGATTTTTCATGGTTTCTTGATAATTATATCTTTCTTTTTGTGGTTGTTAAGTACAATCATGTCTTCTAGTTATATCTTCACTTTCACTTAATCTGTTGCATGTATATTCAATAAAATTTTTAATGTCTTGGATATTTGTTAGGTTCTATTTTATTGCTTGCATTTCTTTCTCTATTGAGTATTCATGGTTTCCATCATTTTCCTAAGTACCTCTAAATTTTTTCTTTATCATTGTTTACTCTAGTTTTTTGGGGGCATATCTTTAATTTTGATTGTCATTTCTTTGTTTGCTTGAGAGATTATTTTTTCTATAGACACTTTTTTTTTCATTTCTTGCTGCTGTCATTCAACATTTCCAATGTATGGCTTCAATTTCTTTTACCTGATTGTGCTCTGGACTTGTTCTGGGTGGGCTGGGGGCTTGGGTTGCATTTTACTTTTGTGTCTTGCCTTTTTCTATTATCTATTTTTATTTTGTTTTATTTTCTATGCTGGTGCTTGTATATTTCTGGACAACAGCTTTATTACTAGTCTCAAGACCTCCCTAGGAAATGTCTATCTTTAGAGATGTCTTCTGGATTTAAGTGGTTCCTAGTTTTTGTGTCTATCCCAAGAACCTACTTTCACAATTTTATAAAAATTAGAGGTTGCTATGTATTTGACTCTGCGCTCCATCCTTTGGCACTGAACTCTGATAATGGTTATTGCACCAGGCAAACACAGTGTTTTCATATGAGGGAGAAAAGCTGATTATAATACGTATGACATCCTGGCTATAAGTACAATTATAATTAACAGCAGCATCAAGTACATCGTGGCATCTGACCATCTGTGGTAACTATTAATTTAGTACCTTTAATCTTCGGAGCAAACTACACTGTGACATAATAAAATTGAACCTATACAAAGAACCTGCATGCAAGTTTGATTTTACCTGCTGGCTCTTGGAAAAAGTGTCACCTTGCTTCTAGGACACTTTCACAGCTGCCACTGCTGCTGCTGAGACACTGGTGCTTCTCCCACCAGCCTCTTTTTTTATTTTTCAAATTTTATTTCTTTCAATTTCCCATTCTCTTCCTCTGTTTTATTTTCTAGTACAATCTTTAAGTTTTATTTATTTTCAAGTAGTTGGTTAACTGCTTGCTATTGTTGAATTCATTTCTATTGTTTTTGCAGGTAGAGTTGTTGCATTTAGTAGATACTTATTATATGGCATTATTTGGTTTATCTTTGAGCTTAATCTAAAATTAAAAATCTCTTTTGTATGTAAAAGAGTGGTATATAATTGGTTCTTATGGTATGCCAACATCCAGTTTTTTCTGATGCTTTCTATTCTTGCTGATATTATTGATTTTCCCAGGGTTGCATGGATGTTGATGTTGGTTTTTACTGTATGTTAATATCTGGTTTATCTTCACACCATCAAAAATAGTGATATTTATTTCGCCAGAACTGGGTGCATGGCCAATGATGCCAAATCTTTTCTCCCAGATTAATGACTTTGGTCAGATCTATGGACAGAATCAAAGATCTATGGTTAGCTATAACGAGAGGGCAACATTGAAAAAAAGACAATAATAAAATAGCTCCCCACATTAGTAATAGTCTTTCTATGATAATCAAACCACAAATGTCAGTGCACCCACACCCACACCCACACACACCCTCCTACAAACACACAGAATAGAATACCAGATGACAAAATTTTTCCTCAAAATTGCAACTTAACCAAAGATGATTCATGAAGCTTCAATGGAAAAAAATCAAAACTACTTATCTAAAATATTCTAAATGATAAAGTAGATTAACAAAAACAGATCAATAAGGCATTTGGCATGCTCACAGTATATATAACTAAAGAAATAATAGACAAGTGACAAAAGGGGTTTAAAGAAACACTAAGATGCTAACACTAAGTAAACTAAACAAAAAGATAAAAAACATAGTTGATTGTATTAACAATGAACTGAATTCCATGAAAAGATAAACAGGAATGCAGGAGAATCAAAATTCAGCTGAAAGTATGAACAAGATACATGATCACTGTGAAGGCAAGTCAGACTTGGAGATACTGATAAGTTTGGTTACTGTTGACAAATATGCAAACAGCTTAAAAATAAGAGATAATGATCAAATGACTGATAGATGATAAAAAGAAGAATAGTCTAACACTAATTGGAATTAGTAAAACTTCAGAAGAGAGAAAAATGGTGGTAAACAACTGTTCACAAAAATAATACCAGAAAATTTTCCAGATACGGCAAAAAGATTTAACATAGAGATATGTGAGATTTATAGAATAGCAAATAGCCAAGATCAGAAAAGTACTTTTCCACAAAATATCACAACGTTCTAGAATACCAACACAAAGACAGAATCATAAAAGCTGTTGCAGGAAAGCAGCAAATCATTTTTAAAGGTAAATACATTAGAATATTATAGCAGACACTTCAATGCAAAGATAGGGCAGGAAAGTTTGGAGTCATAAAAGAAAGCAACTTCCAACCCAAATTGGTACATCATGCAAAACTATCTTTTGATTTTGATGGAAGAATGAGGAATTCATGACAAAGAGCATCTTAGGTAATTGACGACCAATAAACCAGCACTTCATAATTTCTTAAGGATGTCCTGGAAAGAGATGATGGAGCTAACAATGTCAAAAAACCTAATATCATAAACACAGCAGAGTGAGTAGCCAAGCAGCAGAAGAAGGAGAGTCAAAAGGGAACCAGCAACAGGAAAACAATGTAATGACAGGTATAATTTGATATTTTTGGGTGATCAGAATTTTCCAATCAAGGATACAGATTGGTAGAAGGCATCAAAACAGAAAACTCTATGCTATATCGATGAAGCAGCATGATCCAAAAGCATATTTATATACTAAATATCAAAGGATGCAAAATAATATTGCATAAAAAGGGAGCTACAAGAGATACTAGCTACCCTATTTTCAGTCAGAGTGGGCTTCAAGTCAAAACTGATCAGAAGAGGTAAGAAAGTTCTCTATATATTGCTTAAGGGAACAAGGCAACAAGAACAATGGAGAACAATTATAAATGTACATGCAATGAACATCAATTTCATAGGAAAAAAACTATTTGATGTAAAAGAAGACACAGTTTACAGAATGGGAAAATATTTTGAAGGAGCTCCTACTAATATGTAGAATGTATAAAGAATTGAAAAAATTAATCCCCAAAATAAAAGATCTACAGTACAAACTTTACTGAAGGAATACAAATAACCAGCAAGAATATGAAAAATATTCACCATCTTTGCCCATTACAAATGCAAATTGAAACAATGCTGAGATGTCATCTTATTCCACAAAGAATGACTGTCATCAGATGTCAAATAATAACAAATGCTGACAATGCTTCACGGTAAATGAAGAACATCCACACTGTTGGTGGTAATGTAAACTAGTATAAGTACTGTGGAAATTAGTATGGATCTTCCTAAAAAAATTAAGCTAAAACCATTTAACCTAACTATTCTACTTCTAGGTAACCTTATGAAAGAGATAAAGACATCCTATTATAGTAAAACATGTATAACCATATTTATAGCAGCATAATTGAATATAGTTAAACTTGGAAATACCTTTATGTCCATCAGTAGAAGAACTGGTAAAGAACATGTGATATTGATACACTGTGGGGTGTTATTTTGCCATTAAGTAGCATATATTTGAGTTTTTGTTGGAAAATGAATGAATCTTGACACTTTAGGTAAGTAAAATAAATTGAATACATGTACATAACTGTGACTTCTCTTATATGTAAGATGAAACCTTTAAATAAATGGTAGAGCAAAATAAAATGTAATAAGAAATAGGGATATCTGTCTCTTGCAAAAGAAAAGGGGACTAAGAGATAGAATAGGAGGGATACAGGCAGGGGAAATTGATGAATAAATAGAATTAAGATGTATTATATATAGATGGACCAATTCCTTATGATGAATATAATCATTATTTACTGCAAAAATGCACTGATAAAATAAAATAATAACAGGAAAATCACACAGATACCTCAAATAAACATTTAAATCTAATATAGGACCTAACCATGATATACCTTGGGAAATATTCATGCCTCTTAATCCTAGAACCATTTCTCTAACTATTCACCCTGATTGCTGGATATCATTCAAAGAATCTTTGCTCTATCTTTTCTTTTCCACCTCTCACAAAAGTTAATTCATTCTCTCATTCATCTATAAAAAGATGATACTCTTCTCTTAGAAGTTATTATTTCTTTCTTAGATTGCTACAGTGAAAACTCCAGTAATTTTTTTAACCCTACTTTTCCAAATCCACTTCAGCCTTCTTCAAAAATATGCCTGATCAATTCACGAGCCATAAATTGATTTTCATTGCTTTCCAAAACTCTGCATAGTTCTTAAAATACATTAGTAGCACCTTTCACTTATTATTGTAGCCAGATTTCATTGTTTTCATTCCTCTCATAAAACTCTTTACATGTGTAGAAATAGAAAAAAATTTAATAAAAATAAAATAATAACTCAAGCATTTAACAGGTATTTAGTATATGCAAAATTTTAAACTACATGCAGTTTCATAAGTAAATCAGGTTTGCCTTTGCCTCGTTTCTTGTTCTGATTCATACTTCTCTTATATACTTCTGTCTGCTATTGATTTACTAGTTTCTTCTAGTATATCAGTTGCCAGCTCTTCACGTTTTATAACCCTTGTTTGTGCTCCTAGGAATTATTATGTATACTCATATATGAAAAGCCCAAAAACGTGTGTAGTAAAGCCATTATCTAGAATTCTAAAATGAAAGAAAAAAAATCAAGATTATAGTTAATCTAATTCAATGAAAGTATTTGATATATACCATTATATCTTGTGACATTTACCACAATTACGTAAATAATTTAGTCTTCTCAATATAACTGAAACTTACACATTTAAATAATTATGGAGAGAGGATCCTAGGAAGATGACAGAACAGTAAGTAGCAGAGTAAACAGCCTCTCTGGGATAAACAGTCCAGATGCCAGAATGTAGCATTCTGGAAAAGACACGAAGGACCCAAGAAGGACCTAGACCCCCCAACACAGGAAGAACCTAGCGTGAGAATTGAAGCCTACAGAGAGAATAAAACAAACAAGCAAACAAAATTAAACCGAAGAAGGCAGTAGCTGGTGGTGCTTTCACCTGGAGCTGGAAACACCATGCACAATGCTGTTGGAACCAGGGGGTGCACTGTGTTTCCCCCGGGTTCCAACGCATAGTCCCGAAGGTCTCTCTGGGGAGACACGTTGGCAGAGGGGAGCAGCAGACTGGAGAACTACACTGGCTGGTGGTGAGTGTGGGGGATTTAGTCCTCCCACAGGAGTGGGCAATTGGCCACGGGCCATTTTGCAGTCAGGCACAAAAAGCCTAGAGCCAGAACTGCAGCCAGCTTCATTCAGCCAGTAAGAGCAGACTGGTAGAAATTGCTTGGACTGAGTAACGCCCCTGTGCGCAGTCCAGCAGCCACGGCCAAGATTTCCCTAAGGCTATCCCTAACCAGCTCTGCCCACCCTGAGCATACTAATGTGGTGAGAGCTCCCTGTGGTTAGCCATCCCAGGAGGAAGGTGCTAGCCTGCTTCACCCCTGCTTGCACTCCACCAACCACCAATAACCCTACACTAGTGCGCCCAGTGGTCACCATCAGATATCCCTAGCTAGCATGCTTCAGAGAAATTATAGCCAACAAAGGAAGTGCCAGGGACCCACTACCCACTTGTCTGGAAGAAACCAGGAACATGACAAGAGGAGGAAGCAAAAGGCAGTCTCTGGCCTCCAACCCACACACCACTGGTCCAGGAGATGTGAGCAAAGAAGAGATCAGGAGATGCACACCTGAAGTTTTCAAAGCAACAGCAACTTAAATAAAGAAAAACTTTACAACAGAAATTCTATCTCAGGTGAAAGAAGAAATGAGAAACATAGTAAAAGAATTGTTAAGTACCTCTAAAGAAGACACAGATGGAAGAATAGAGGAACACTGAAATATGAGGGAAGCTTTCAATGAAGAATACAAAAAGAATTAGAACACATGAAACAGATTCAAAGAGATATCCGGGAAATTAAAAACTCCATTGAAAGCTGGAAAAACTGCTTGAAAGAAACTAAAGATAGACTATCAAACTTGAAGACAGGTTTGCAACTTGAGATCATGAAAGGAAAGTTTTCCTAAAAATAACAAGAAACCAGCAAGTAACAATACAAAGGATAGAGGATGACAAGCAGAATTACAGCTTAGGAATATAAATGTAGGTGAATGAGCAGGGGTAAACACAAATGAAATACAAAGGTTATTTACAGAAATAATTAAAGAAAACTTCCAAAGCATAGGAAAAGGAAATGATATTCAGATGTATGTGCATACAGAACTCCAACCAGCTTTAATCAAAATAGATTTACACACAGACATATAATAATCAACATCCTCGAAATTCAATACAAGAACAGAATATTAAAAACTGTCAGAGAAAAGAAACAGATCACCTATAAAGGAAAACCCATCAGAATCATGGAAGACTTCTGGACACAAACCATAAAATTAAGAATAGCTTGGAATGAAGAAATCCAAGCCTTGAAAGAAAATAATCTCCAACCCAGATCGATGTACCATGCAAAATTATCTTTCAAAATTAATGGAGACACAAGATGCATCCATGACAAAGAGCAACTGGGAGAATTCTTGACCATCAAACAAACCCTACAAAAAGTAGTGAAGAAAATTCTAGAAAGAAAGAATAAAGACTATGGGGCAGGCAGTGGAATGAAGGGGAAAAGTGGACAACCAGCAGCAGAAAAATAGTATGGCAGAGATGAGGCAGAGAAGGTGGGCCATATTCACTAATATAGATGACCTCAATTCACCAATAAAAGGAAACAGGCAAAGTGGATCAAGAGATAGGGTCCATCAATATGTTTTATATCATAAATACATTTAACCCAAAAGGAGGTTTATAGACTGAAAGTTAAAGGCAAGAAAATAATGCTCTATGTGACAGGGAACCAGAAAAAAGTGAAAGTAGCTTGCCCGTCAGCTGAATATTCATTAGAAATCCATGACACTGTTATACAATGGAAAATTCAGCTATAAAGAAAGAGACCCTTGAGGCTCTTATAGGTAAATGGATACAACTTGAGATCATGCTCAGGGCTAAAAAGTTTCAGATCCACTTAGGTGAATAGCGGGTTGCCTCCCTAATCTAAAAACTAAAGGAGTTAGTGGAACCTGAAATGTACAATACGTGCTGTGAAAGTGAAGGGGAGGAAGTGTCTAAACAGGGAAGCCAGTGGCCACTGTTAATCTATTATCATGCTTTGAAGCCCATATTGTTTTCATTGCTCTGTTTAATTTAATTTTATTCTGTTTCAGTTTGTCTACTTGTATTAGATTTGATGGCATGGACAGCTATTCCAAAGATAGCAGTATATAATATGGTAACCATTTTTGATTTCCTATTAGCTTGATTTGAAGCCCTGTAGAGCTTTTACTATTTGGTTTTGACTGATTTTGTTCTATCCTGTTTTGTTTCATAGTATCGAGTCTGATGGCATAGGCAACTACTTGGAAGACGGTAAGATACACTATGATACTCATTCTGGTTTATTATCTTCTTTTGAAGTCCTATCATATCTCCAATGTTTTTATTTCATTGGTTTTGTTCTGTACTGTTTTGTTCAATTTTATTATGCCCGACAATATGGGCAATTCTTTTGAAGATAGCAAGAGGCATTTATGGTAGCCATTATTGATCTCCTTGTGTTTTAAGTCATGTACAATGTTAATCCTTTTGTTTTGATTGACTCTATTTTGTTTTGTCTTGTTTGGTTTTATTCTCTTCAAAATAAAATAAGAAACAAAAAAATTATGGAAAAATGAAAAAATGTATATTAGAGTCCTATTTTAATTACCCTTATGGTTTTTTAGCAATCATGATAAATGCAAAATTTCATATTATGATAAAATTGGATTTATCTCACTCTCTATAACATACTTGAGTTTATTGTTATATTTTGTGCAGTTATTTCTAGAATCAAAATAGCAGTTGCAATTATATAAACTATAGATTTTCAGTAAAGGTTTTTAAAATGAAGTAGCTATGGTATTTTCCCTAGTTATTTCTATTTAGAATATCAAAATATATTTGTAGAAATAGACCAGTAAGATAGGAATGTGACTCAGATATCATGCTAGCATGAAATATCACAGGCAAATTTCTTCCAAGTTATATGATGTGAGGTGGGTAATTTTTGCCTTGACTTTGACTTGCCACCATGGTACCCAGTAGTAACCAAAGCAATGGCCAGAGCTACTATTTGCATCTTGAAATACTGAGCCCTTTTATATGAAATAGTGTCTAAAGTTCTTATACATCATTTAAAACTTTAATACTCTATAACCCGTATCATAGCAAATTTTATGCCTCTCTGGAATAGCTTCAATTTGTTTCTCTTTTGTGAACAGGTAATGTAAGTTTCTGACTATAGAGAAACAAAGCACATTAACATGGAAAGAGAAAACACTGTCCACTCCATCAACCATATTTAAACCTTTATTTTGAAAGTTCTAATTTTAGATTTATGCTAATTTGCTAGATCTTGTCTGAATATTTATTCTGGATAGTTCTCTAGTAGATATTTTTCAAGTTTGTCTTCCGTGTTTTATTATAACTTACCCACAAAGGCTATTTCAAATTTAGAAATAAAAATTTTTCTCACAATTTAAAATTTGAAGGAATTCTGCCTCAGATCACATCTTCCTAAACTAAGAATAAATAAATTTTATTAACAAAATTCATTACAAATACATCTATATTTATTTTTAAGAGAATATTGAAAATAAAATTCATACTAAAGGATGAACAAAATGATTCTATTAATTTCTATTGTATTATGAGTCTTCAGAGGACTTCAAAATTTCCTGTGCTTTAACAATATTTGAGGCATGAAGAAAAGAAACACAGCTTGAGCCATGATTCTGAAAACTCAGAGGGCATGTACAATGAAGCCACACTGAGCAAGGCAGTGATGTTGCTGATTATATCCATGCCGAAAGATGTGCTTGATCTGATCTTACACAAGTCAATGTATTGAGATATTTTAAAAATACAAGAAACAGGTTTATTGAATCAGGGCTACTTTGAGGCAGAAAAGAATTTGATGACCTCTTTTTTTTTATTTTACTTTCAAAGCATGCCATAACTTTTATTTCTGTAAATCACCAACTAGTTAAACTATTGTAGGCTTGAAAAATAAGTTGGAGAATGGTAAAGGATAGGCATAAAAATAATTTAATGGTTTTAACTAAATATGACTGCTTGTATTAGACAGAGTATATGCACACCTGTTAACTTATACTGCAAACACTTAATTGTCAGAGTTCTGGTTTCATCTGACATTAAGCTATACAAACAGAAACAAAGTCATATGAATCACATTATTATATATACCTTGAAATAATTTTATTTCATTTGTACTACATTAAGAACGTTGCTAGACTATTTTACTAAAGATAAGCTGTACATTTTTTGAAGATTCAATCCTGCAGTTTTTGAATATAATATTTGACAAAATAAGAGGCCACTGAAAGAAAAGGACAAGCAACAAATTTTAAATTTTCTAAATATTAATATTAACAATTTTCTCCATGACTTCACTGAGTCTGCCTCTTTGTGAATTTATTGTCTTTACTAAATCATTGGTATTGTTTGTCAATTTGATTCAGTCACCACCTCGCTAATTTCTTTATTTAAGAGAATTATTTAATCTTTTGCTTATATATCACTGTAAAATTATTTTAATCTCATTTTATCTCAGATTACTCAAAGGAGTCTTGAACTATTCAATGTTATTCTCATTTGAAGCTTTGATGGAGAAAGAACATATAACCAAATATTGAGGGGATGACATATTTCCAGGCAAATGTTTTTTAGTTCTTCTTTACATTTTCTCAGGATGTGTTTCATCCTGCAGATCCGGTCTGAAGATCACAAGCCATGAAAATGTATATAGTACATCTTAGGGTCAGGGAAGTTTAGACTGAAGCTTACTGTAGAAAATTGTGTGTTAGTGGACTTTTAATGCCCCATTAACCATATAACCAAAAGCATATCAGGCAATAAGTTAAACCAAGCACAAGTCATCAATCTGTACACATTCTATATACAATATTATGCCTCTACGGCAGTTTCAGTACTTTAAGTCCCACAAAAAAATCACTATAATTCCATCCTTACCTTGACCAAGGGTTAGTAAAATGGAGCTAGAGAACCCTAGAACAGCAACAGAATAGTTTCAAGTTAACTCTTTTTTAGATACTGTTGTTTCCAGGACAATAAGAGATCATATTGCACATTTTACTCTTCTCCTGGCAGATTACTGGAAAGGGTGTGAAGATTAATTTCTCTTTGAGTCCTGAAAGATGACAAGGCCAGACAGAGGGTTCAATGTTTGTTCAATGTTACTCACCCTACCAGGGCCATTTTTAGCCATCTGCCATTCTGTTCTCTGTCACATCTCTGTGGTCTCTAAAGCACAGAAATGAGACCCTTACCATCTGAGTCTAGCAGTTTTTCCACTAGTGTGAAAAGGAAGGTTTGGAGAGAGTGGAATTGAGAGATTTAGTCAGTTTTCCCATCCTTGATGAGCAGAGATGTACTGACTGTGACACCCTTATCAATGATATAGTTCCTTCCAGCTTTTCTACTAAGGTATTCTATAGATGTGCTATTACTGCCCTGCCCTTTTCTGCATTCAGTGGAGGGAAAGAGAATTACTGCTTACTTAGGTTAATAATTGCAGGGCATTATGTAATCCATGCTAGGTTTCTTTTATTCTGTTGTCACAAAGGTTTGAAAGAATTCTTGAGCAAAAGTTCTTATTACTAAATTTTGTTCACTAAAAATGATATATGTCAGGCCCATTCTACCTTTTGTTCTCTTTGTTGAAGACACTTCATTTCCATCTACCTTTTGATAATTTTATCAGGAGGCACTAATTATGCTGTAGCTTAAAAAATTACTTTTTGTAAGAAATATATTATTTTCCTAGCAGTTTTGTGGATTCCTCTACTTGTTTGATGACTCAACATATTATAAACCCCATCGTAATATTTCAGCACTATATTTTGTATGAACACACCATTAAACTGTGGTTCAAAGGGAGATAAGTTCTATAAATGTATTATTTTAAGAATGTATTTATCTGTGTAAAGCATAGAAAATAATAAATACTGAGTTGAATTTGTAAAGGATAAAGATGTATTCTCTTAGGCGTGGGAGATGCAATATGAGAGACATTTATATTTAACCCTGTGTGGGGTGGGGTAGGGTGGAGGACCAAACCTGGGTCTAATTCATGGAGACAAATAATCTGTGGCTGAGCTGTATTCCTGGGCCTTGTGACTCTCACATTTTTCAATATTAGTGCATCAGAATGGATTGTTTGTCACATTTCAGAATACAACTTAAGCATAAGCTGTGTTCTTCTCTTAGGCGACAGTCTGTATTTAGTAGCCTCCATGGTTTAAGCTGCCACTACAAGTTCATTTTCATTGTTAAGAGCTTAATAGATATAATTTTCCCTGAATATCTTCCTCCATTTGGAGAAACTTAAAACAAGTTTTATGTATTTTGGTTGTTGTTTAGAATGGAATGAAAAAATGTATATATAACTGATTATTTGGAAAGAATAACTGAATTTGCATAGATCTTTTTAAGATCTGCTTACTAAAAGAAGAAAAATGATCTAATGTATTTCACTCATATGTAATCTTAGGAAATCTGGTCCTTATGTGAAAAACTTACGTGCACCAAATAATATTAAAGAATGTAAGCTACACTGATCTAGTTTCTTAATTTATTTGTCAGATCACCATAGCTATGTAATTTTTTTTTACATTTTTTGATTTTGAAAATTAAACCATATTCTTTGACCAGTGTAAAAGGGCGCTATGTTGATCACCAATCATTTGACTCTTATTTCATTTGTCCCAATTGTGAAGAGAAAAGATAAAGTTTATTCACATTGAAACCTACAAGTTTCAAGAATTTTCATGTTATCTGTGGTCCAGAGCACTCTTCTGAACTTCACATCTATGCACATTTATACTGTTCACACAAGCATGAACCCAACAATCCACTCAACTTAATCAAAATTTTTTAGGTTCAATAGTTTAAAATTATTAATCTCTATCTCATAGTGCATACATGAAACAAAATTTGAAAAGTACTTTGACTGAATGTTTGATGTTGAAGAAAAAAGCACAAAAGATAATGACTAGCTCCATATATGTAGTTATTCTGCTTTAGGATTCTTTTTCTAGCACACTGACATATCTTGAATTTTAGGTTGAAAAATTAGCACAACAGATCTGATTAGGCCTTCAGTTTTTGGTAATGTTAAGAGAAAAACATTAACTTTTGTATGTTTTAAAATATTCTTTGTCACACTACCTATTTAACTGCTATTTATCTTTATAATTAGCATGTCATCCTAACGTGTGCTGCATAAATTTTGGATTTTCTTTTAAGTATTACCTTTGTATAGAAATCTTACAATATCTTGATATTTTTCCATATTTAGACTCTTCATAATCTTCTTGATAAATTAACTGATATACAATTTTTTAAATGTGTGAAACTGTGTCTTTCTTCAAGATTATTGACAAATATTGCATCTTCTTGTATATTAAATCCCAGATTCTATCTAATCAAAATATCTCCAGTGAGTGAAAAGTGGCTAACTAATTATTAAACCTATTTTAAATTTTCAGATGCAAAATTAACTAAAACTTTAAAAGTAGAATAAAAAACATGAAATTTATTTTATTTTTAACTTTTATTTTATATTTAATTTTTATTTTTAACTTTTAGTTTTCTTGTTTACATTATAATTTCTTTGTATATGTCAAACATAAAGATTAACTATGTGATTTTAGAGAAAGCATTAATTTCCAAACAAAATGTCACTGCAACTAATGAACAACACTAGAATAACCCACTATATGAGTATAATTACTACCAATATATTTAATGGAGCCTACAAATAATTAAGGTTATTGTATAGAGAAACTCACAGTTCCAAAAAGTGTAGAAAATGATATCCAATATTAAAAAGTGGATATGATATCCTTCTGGAAATAATCATCATTATAATATTATAACTGAAAAAATAGTAAAAGATATAAGAAATTTTAAATTAGTTGTCAAGAAAAATGTCTAGTAATAGAAAATTTTGTTTTTACTAAGTAAAATTTATTATAAAACTTTGATAAAATAAATTTGTGAATAGATATCCAGAAATAGAGAAGAAGAATAAATATTCTCTATGAGCGATACAGGTTTCCTAGTCTTCTAGAATAATAGGAACAATATAATAGGGCCTACAGACATAGATAAAAAAATACCTCATGGTATCACTGTTCCTTTATATGAATCTCATGCTCACTGACTCTACTGAATTACTGGTTAGGTTCTCAGATCCTGAAATAGTAAAACATACGTCTTCCAAGATGAATTTAGAGAAAGCAATAAATCTAACAAAACTAGTCATAGAAAACCCAAATACTCTTTTGTATTACAGATGAATTTGATTATTGCTAGGTAAGTGGGTCTACGACTTTGCTCCTGTATCACCTAAAAATCTTCATGAACAAACTACAATTTGCTTTAACAGGTCAATACTTTAACATTGCAAATTAGCAGAAAGAATATCAACGTTGTTAATGGTTTTCACTTGCAAACTGATCATATAACTCATATTGTAATTCCTCATCATTAATTTCACTCAGAAAAAAATGAAATCCATCTTAAATTACCTGTAATTTTACATTTCAAATACAAACACAAACAATCTTAAAGGAAATTCAAATTTAGAAAACACAGAAAGCCAATTCCCATAAAGCAGAAATAAACATACATATAACCTTGAAGATTCATTAGCCCATTGATGTGTTTTAGGACATATTGATGTGTTTTAGGACATAATTATGTTTTTGAAGATCAATTTGATATTATTCTTCAGTATAAAATGTACATCGTTTATAGTAAAAGTTATTTAGTTTTTTAATTTGTAATTTTATAAATCAAAAATTTCTCTATAAGATTACAAATTTTTATGAGTTTCATTCAAATAAGCCACTTATGATACTTACAAATCAAAATATGGAACAGACATTGATTATAATAACTGTAGAAAATAAATATATTGCACATATTAATAAATAATTTTGGTTTAGGTGTCTTATAGATCATTAATCAAGATATAAAGTTATGATGAGAAAAATATGTCCAGTATGAACTGAATTACACAAAATGAAAATATTTTACATGGTTTTTCTGTATTTTGAGAATTTGAATTTAAATATTTAATGATAATGTCTCTGCTTATGTATATTTTTCATAATTCCCATTATTTTTTAGTCATAATTCCTCTCACCAGACTTTTTTCCTCTCCATAAGTAGAAAAAAACTAATGGCTTTATAAGAGATACTAAAAACAAGATTGCTATCAACAGGATACAGTTAATCCATAAATAAATCACTTTGTGAGATAAGATGCTAGTAAAATTCTGTTCCTGTTTCAGTGTGGAGCATACAATGCATAATGCAGTGAGAAAAGGCAGGAATTTTTCATGTATTTGGAAATGCAAGGGCAAAGCTTGAATATATTCTCCAAAGTTGATATTTTGTAAATTTACTATCCTATGCAATAGTGAGAATGGATAGTACTCTTAAAATGTGATTTGGTTGTGAGGACTCTGCCTTCCAAGTGGATTAATGCCATTTTGAGACTCTCTCTCCCCCACTTCCTTTAAGCATACTGTCTTGTCCATCTCATTTCTCCCATGGAATGCAACAGCAAAGAAGTGCCCTCCAGATGCAGGCCTTTGTATCTGGCTTGCCATCTGTAGAAGGACAAGACATCAATCTCCGTTCTTAATTAACTGGCCAATGTCTGGTATTTGTTAATAGTTGCACAAAGTAGACTGAGATAGTCTCACATTGCCTTGTTTTCTACAAGTGAAAATGATGAAATAGTTGGTTAAAATGTCAATTTTTAAAAGAAATGCAAATTCCTCCTATTCTTTTGAGACTATATGATTTTTAAAAGAAATGCAAATTCCTCCAATTCTTTTGAGACTATATTTAAATTATATAATCATATCATTATGGTGAAGATGATGTGGAATATATAATCTAAGCAAATATATGTGTTTCTGTTTCCTAGTTTATAGCGCAACTTTTGATTTTAAATTTTTTCATTCTTGTAATATATTCTTTTTTATCTTCAATTCTTGCAATATATTGTTTTTTGAAGACTTGGAGATAATAATGACAGATTTAATTTTTATTGCCCAATTAGCACATGAGGCTACCATAGAAAAGTGGGAGTATGTTACCGTGTTCCCTAGAGGACACAAATGTAAAGGAATAAAACCATACTGGTATTCAGCCATTCTCATCATGAGGACTATTAAATATAAAAATGTTTCATTTAACACTTCAAAGACTTTATCATTATGCAATTGGTGTGCAAACACATGAACACATGTAAATACACACATATACATGCACATGCAGACAATGTAGACTATAGGACAGTGGCCAACAAGGACTGAAATTTGAATGAAGAAAAGGACTTTTGTTACTTTTACATAGATTAGTATTGCGAAGCATATATCCCAAATCCTGGGAGGGGTATGACATCCAAATGTCATAATTTTGGCTGCAAATGCCAAGAGTGGTAAAATAGTTTGCCATTTCCCTTTGGAATCATTGAAGCATACAATATTAAATATTAGAGATTCATTTGTAATATGACATTCATAAACTTTGCCAATTTTTTGTTTTAGTCTATTCGTTCAATCTTTCTGGACTTATCAATGTCTATATATTCTCCTCCTCCACATTTAGGACTATGCAAAAAGTGCTCTTATCACAGTAAATGCAAATTCTTGGTGAAACCCATTTCCTGACTTAGCTCTAGTCATTTTGGAATCTTCAAATTCTCTATACTCCTCAGCTGTATCTTCAGATGTAAGGCTTGCTTTCTCTGAGCAAAATAAAATCTATTCCTCCTGCTTCATTGGCTCTTTCTTAAGCAGATATCAAATCCTGTGATTGTCATTTGTGGTTCTCTAACACCTAAACATATTATTCATGTATTCATACTTAATTTTCTTGACACTCTCTGCACACAGATTATAAATTCCTTATCAGCAAATCATGATTTTACTTTAGTCCTTCAGTATGTCATATATGCTTTATATGCTGCATATATGAATTCACTGCCAATATGAATCTATTGCAAGAAAGTTCCTCAAAAATTCTCAATTAATTCATGGTTATGTACATCATTTAAACTAATATAAAAATTACTAAAGTACTAACATTAATATAACTTGAAAAGTGTTGAATATTTAGTGAATAATGCATGCTAAGTAGTGTACAAAATGTGACTAAAATTTAAATTGTGTCTTTCACTAAAGCATCATTACACTGAAAGACATATTTGCATTGGTCTCCCTCAGTATACTCCCCTTCATATTAAACTCATTTATTTCACTTTTTGTCAGTTTCTGAACCTGTCCTGTAAGAATTCTTTCATGAGTGTCTATAAGATGTGATAAAAAGTACCATGAATGTTTCTGTCAAGTACTGCCCAATAGAAAGTTAGACTCATAAATAACCTGGTCTTTACTGTCCTCGTTTCTATCAATATTCTGTTCTTCTGAGGTTTTTACCAGAATCTCCTAGCAAACTACTTAATAGCACTCTAGGGCTTGTTTATACAACATCTCTAAACTTTTCAAAACTTCTATGAATCACTTCCAAAGGTTTCAAAACCATGTGGTCAAGAATGGTCACTGCAACACCTCCATCTGGTACTGAAACCGTACGCATTTTTCATGTTGGGAAAAAGTATCCAAACATATGCTCTTGTACCATTTCAGAGCTTTGTGAAATGGCATCTTTAAAACCTTTCCCATTCTTCCCTTGTACCAGTTGCAAAAGGTTCTAATCATATGATCAAGTACTTTCACAAAAATGACCACACTTCTCTAGTACAAATATTTGTCTTAGTCACATTCCTCATCAAAAGGGCAAAGTATCTTACATACTATGACATAAACAAGGAGAAGTTCATTTTGACTCATGGCTTTTAGAGGATTCAGGTGATAATCTGCTGATTCTGGCACAGAGCAAGGGTCTGCAGGAGAAAGTTATTCACACTGTGGTGGCCAAGAAGCAGAGAGTGAAGGGAGGAGGGAAGGTGGGAGATAATCTTCCAGGTGATGACTCCAGTAAGGCACCTTTTCCAAGCCGGCCCAACCTCCTTGTAACACAGTCAGCTATGGATTAATCAGTAGATGTATTGTGTCTTGATAATCTAATCACTTTCCAAATCCACAGCGCTGAAAACATGCGGCATTAGGGAGATAATCTAGATAGAAACGCTAACAACTATTTTAACTCATTATCAGCCTTTATTACCCAATTAATTAAAATATCAAAACTAGTCTGGGCTGAATCTTTAAGCAGCACAAAATGTATATTCTGTAATGAATAATTTTAATAAGTTTAAAAATAGAATTTTGTTTTTAAAACATGATTTTATCACCTTTTGAATTTTATTATATTCCATTTGAATTTTATTGTATTTGAATTATATAGTATTAATAGTGAATATTTTATTAATAGTGAATTTAATAGTATATCTGGCCTGAAACTGAAGCAAGATGTCTTGAAGATTTCCCATGAGACGACACCATTAATAAAATAAAAATAGTAACATTTCTTCTTCAATAATGAGACTATGGCAATTATATATGTACTAATTCCAGTTAACAACTATATTTGTAGCATTGTCCCAACATTTAATTTTAGGCAATTTCTTATCTGTAATTTGTTAATAATAAAGATTATATTCTGTGAAATGAACTTATTATCTGATTCAACATCTTTACCCTAAATTTAACTAAAATTTTAGAAAGTAGCAAATATTTCTAATTTTTGTAAATTAGGCTGTAAGGATTAAAAAAACTGTAAATAGTGGCATATATGTAAAAATTTACCTTGGCTCAAAGACTAAATTTGAAAGTATCTGTAATATCAATATATCAGATAATTCATTAATCTATGATTCTTGATGATTTTCCATATATCACTGGAGCATATCATAGGTATGATAATGACTGTCATTGGTTATTCACATGAAAAATGTGCTGTATTATATTTTAATAGTTCAAGATAAAATGACTATGAAAATAATTATTATATTTTGGACATTTTAAAAATTAATTTTCCTTCTTTTTGGACATGATTTCCCAACTTTTCAAAAAATATAATACTTATATAAAAATCAAAATTCACTAAGAATCAGTTGATATAGTAAAATGTTAGTTGAACAAAATCGACAACTTGCCCCCATACATATTTTGTTTAAATAATTCTATTTAAATTTTTAAAAAACTGCTTCATAACTTAACAAGAAAACACAGTATAAGTTTTTTTGAACCATACACACCAAAAGTAAAAATGCAATGCAAATTTAATTAAAAATTAGCCACTTGTTTCATATAAAAACATGTAACAAATAATATACTAAAAATCTCACAAAATGCAATTTAAATACCACATTTAAATTAAATATTTCATAAGTCATTTGTAAAAAATTACATTGAAATACTAAAAGATCAGAAAAGTAATAAATATCACAGAAGGAAAAACTGTAATACTAAACTACAACACAAGATTCATTATTCAGTTATAAAAATATTATGTTCAGGTTGGAAAAATGTTACATTTTGTAAAAGATACCCAGTAATGTTAGAAATATTGCAAAATATATCATTAATTAGCACCAATCTATGTGTTATATACTGAAGGTATAACAAGAGCGGAATGGTCCACACCAATGTCCCTACACCCTAATGTTTGAAACATATAAATGTCATACCATACAAAGCAAAAGGAATTTTGTGGATATGTTACAGTTAAGCATAAAGAGAGGCACATTGTTCAGGAATATCTGAATGCCTAAATAATCAAGAGATTTTTAATAGAGGATAGCAGAGGGGTATACACATGGAAGGCATTTTCTTGTGAGAAGTACAAATGGGAAGATTCATCTTTGGATTTGAAGAAAGAGAAAACGGTATCCTGATGAATAAGATGGTCTCTAAACTAAAAAACAAAAACTGATTTTCTTCTAGAACCTACTGAAGCAATATAGTTTCTCTAAACCATTGTTAGGATTTCTTATATCTAGAACTCTAGTACAATAAATTTCTAGTACAATAAATTGAGAGCAAAAATTTTTGATAATTTGTTCTACCAACAATAAGAAATCATAATGTCTTTAATCGCTAAACATTACTTATTACAATCTTCTAGTTTTTGTTTTCTTTTTTGGTAGTACTGTGGATTGATACCAGGTCCTTGCCCTAAGCTACATCCTACTTTTTATATTTTTGAGATATGTTATGGATAAGTAGCTAAGTTGCTGAGACTAGGTTTGAACTTAAAGTCATCTTTGCACAGCCCTGAATGTACTGCATTCATGATCCTCATTCAGACTTGTCTGTTAAAATTTGCTTAAAAGACTTGTCTGGGAAACATGCACTAAATTAGAGATGATCTTAGGTAGCCAAATGTAGTTTGGTATTTTGGACCTTGGTCACCCAGCAGCCAGCTAGCTAAGATGATTCCATCACCAGTGGTAGCAGCCTCCATAAAGTTGTAGTAAAATTGAAAAATTAAATGGTAAAATTTTTGTCAAACATGAACTAGAATGGGATACAGAGCAAAAGTATTTACTTTCTATTACAACAGGTTGGACAGTTGTGGAAATATTGGGGTTATAGGGGTTACTAATTAGGTATTCACTGGAATTGGATATCTCCCACTAAGTTCTATTGGTTTTTTTTGGCTGGAAAAATGAATGTTACAAGTATGTGATCAGCAACTGAAGCCAAATATGAGCATCAGAAAACCTTCCATAAGATTCACATTTTAGAAAGAAAACAAAAAATTGACTTTTATGTCCTGTATTCATCACAGTTGCAAGAATTTGAAAAGGATTGGCATTATATATATATATATATATATATATATATATATATATATATAAACAAAATTCACCATGTTTCTTTGTTGGTAGATGATATCACCTGTCCCAAGTAATGCTTTTTTTGGGTGTCAGACCTTTGGGGAAGTGATTAGATCATGAATGGTTGCTCTCATGAGGGAAAATATTATATTATATAATATATTATAATATTTTAAAATAATATAATATTATATAATAGACCCTAAGAAGCTTTTCAAGCCTTTTGACTAAGCTTGTAGATATATAAAGAAGGCATTAACTCATATGAACTACAATAGAAGCCCTCAATAGACACTAAGTTCTCTGCATTCAGACCTGTGATGAATAAATTTATTCTATTTATGAGTGACTCAATTCACTGTTTTCCTTTCTGTGTGTGTGTCTATTTCTGTATTCTGTCTCTCTCTGTATTTTTGATTGTTTGTTTGGTTAGTTTTTTTTATACCATTCACCTAGCCAGA
This sequence comes from Dolichotis patagonum, assembly GCA_004027295.1. Classification (NCBI taxonomy): domain Eukaryota; kingdom Metazoa; phylum Chordata; class Mammalia; order Rodentia; family Caviidae; genus Dolichotis; species Dolichotis patagonum. Next base: position 29,465 of record PVJX010015040.1, read on the forward strand.
ACACATTGAGAAAGAATGTGTTTTATTACTATTTCAGTCGGCTTGTTTGGTATGCTTGTTATGATCTGTTCAGATTTCTATGCCTGAATTATGGATCTTTGTTGATTATGCATATCTAGAAATTTATCCACTTGTTCTGGTTTACTATAATGCACTTGTAACAGTTGATACATTTTGTCAACTTGAAAAGTTTAGAAATTTAAAGAATTTGGCATGGGATTATCAAAATGCCCTCATTTTGTAAAAATCATCATTATGTGAAAGAAGAGGGCATAGAGAATGTGAGTGCTGTACCTGCCTTCAGGCATGGTAGCCTGCTTATCATATAAAGGAGGAAAGGGGCTTGCTTACCCTTTCCTTTTGCTTTTTATACTTTTGCTGTATTCTGCCATATTGAAATGTTGCCCATGTGTCATGCCACCATGTTTTGGAGCCAGCTGATTATGAACTAAAAGCTCCACAAACTGTAAGCTAAATAAACCTTTTCTTCCTTAATTTTGGGTGCTAAATATTTTGTCCCAGTAATGAAACATAACCAAGATAGAATTTGGTACCTCAGAAGTGAGGTCATTGCTATGATTTTATATGACCATGTGGTTCAAGAGCCTCTGTGAGTGGATATTGGAAGAGTTAGGAAAAGTTCAGAGACCTCACCTGAACATGTAGTGCTAAAATGCCTTAGGCTGTTCTGTATTACTCGGAGTTCAGAAGACAAAAAGGCTGACACAAATCCTCCTGGTAAAGATCAGGTTGAGAAGGTTTCTGCTGGGAAGGAAAGCATTGGAACCTGGACTCCAGAGGATGTAATGTTATGGCTTCGCAAAAGTTTGCCTGCATTTTATTCAGATCCACAGACTTTGTCTAAAACTGAGACTAAGGGCAATGGATTAGTTAATCTGTTAGAAGAAATTTTGAAGCAGTCAAATGATGAGGCTGTGCCAAGGCTATTGTAAGGGACTTTTTACCAGATTTATGCTGCAAATCAAGAGCAAGGAGCCCAACAAGATGATTCAAAGCATTGTCACCTTGGCCAGAAAGGAAGTTCAAATAAAGATGTGGACTGCAAAGACAAAGTGGAGGATATCTCAATTGAAGAAAAGGAACAGGAGGATAGAAAAATTACCTGAAGGAATCACAGGAAGCAGCAAGTCTTTACCTTCGGCAGTCTCAAAACTGCCAAAGTGCAAGCCTTTGCTTTGAGGAGAAAGCCACAGAGCACCGTGTTCCAGAATGGTGGTGGCATAGAGAATTTGTTCCTCAGAATTGCATTCAGAGTGTATAGCTATCCAGGAACTTAACTGCTACAGCTAAGAGAGAGAAAAGCCTGGCTACTACTCCATCTGGCAGTAGACCTTGGCAACATCTACATGGTGCTAGTTTTAGGTCATACAAAATGCCAGAGTTTTGGGGTTAACAAGGTTGCCACCCCAATTTCAGAAGGCCTGGGAGACCAGGCAGTGTGCCTCTGAGAGGGCAATATATGAAGCTGTGTGGGTGAAGCCAAAGGTGCAGTAATCACCCCACAAACTTAGAAAAGCCAAGAACGTGGATTGCCTGGAAAACTCCAAGATGGATGGAAGTGGGCCAAAGAGAGAAGCCATGGGGGTTATAACCACCAAGAGCCATAGGGATGCAATCACTCAAGCCCCTTGAAGCTCACAACTGCCAAAGAATGTTTCAGATGCTAGACGTGAAACTACAGGACTTAATGCTTGCCCTGCTGGATTTTGGATTTAATTTGGCCCCAATCTTTTGTAATTCTGTAACTTTGGGAATGGTAATATTTATCTTGTGCCATTGTAGGTTGGAAGTGTTTAACTTTGTTTTCATTGGTAAAACTTGAAGCTAAGAATTTGCCTTAAATTTCAGAGGAGACTTAGAACTTGGACTTTTCAACAATGCTAGATTAGGATTTTGGCAACTCTTGCAGATGGACTGAATGCTTTTTGCATAAAGGAATGTGTACATGTCTTTGGAGGGCCAGGGACAAAATGTGATGGTTTTTATGTAATATAATGTTGATAGACTTAATACTGATTCTTAAGGATTGTTAAACTTGTGTTATAATGCTCAAGTTGTAAAATGATAAGAGTAAGCATGTCTTCTTATCTGGAGACTGATTTAAATAAATGTGTCTGGTTTGCCTAGTTGACAGGGGTGGGTTGTAATGGTTGATACATTGTGTCAATTTAAAAAGCTTAAGCTAACTAAGGTACTGAGCAGGGGGTAGGGTCCTCACTTTGTAAACACCCTTACCTTGTGCAAGAGGAGGATATGGAGATTGTGAGCCCTACACCTACCCTGGGGAGGAGATAGCCTGCTTAGGTTGCTTACTGTTTTTGTTACCTTCTGCCACTTTGAAGTGTTGCCCCTGTGTCTTGCCACCCTGTCTTTGAGCCAGCTGATTAAAGACTGAAACCTCCTCAAACTGTGAGCTAAATAAACCTTTCCTGCCTTAATTTTGGTGTCAGGCATTTTGTCCCAGCAATAATCAAAAAAGTAAACAAGACAAGGTTTGTTCCCAGTAGTCAGCATTGATCCTAACCTCACAGGAAATGCTTTACTAAAAACAACACTCTCAGTCAGATGACTCTTACACACATAGACTGACACCTTAGTATCTGAAGTACTGTTATTTTTCCAGGAAAGACCTTATCAGATCTAGAACTTCTGTGTTCTCTGATGCAGTGCTTCACAATTTCAATCCTGTCTCCACTCACCAGTCTGTGGTACCTCTATGCTGATAAGAAATGTATTCTCAATAAAGTTTCACATAGAAATCATTATTTCTGGATGTTTTCTAGGAAACTTAAACTAAGGCAAGTAAACAATGCCTGTGAAAGCCAAGATATATTTGATCAGAATATCAAATAATAACAAGAAAGTCTGGAATTTGTTCTGTATTTTCCTACTCCTGTTGATGAACTATATCAGACACTTGTATTTTGAAGCATTTAGTTTTCTCAGTTAGTCAATAGTATGGCAAGTGCTGTAACAGGAGTCACCATTTCTCTGAGCAAATTGCCTGTCTTTTTAAAGAAGCAGCCCTCAGAATTGAAGTGTAATACTGACATCAATTTCTCAAAAGGATTTACAGAGACATCATCAAAAAGTAAGACAGAAGAAAAAAAATATGATTAGCATTAGACAGAAATAGATTTTCTGTTTAGCCTGTTTAGAAGAATGTCAGGTGATTAATGAACAATATCTGTTATTATGGGTAAAATGTCTCTATATTTATTAACATATTCAGGATAGTTGAATAGTATTTATTAATCTATTTACCAGGGCTCAGGATGTAGCTCAGTGCCTGCCTGGCAAGCATAAGATTGTTAGTTAGATTCCTAGTACCAAACAAAAAAAAAAATCTATTTGCAGAAGTGCTGGTTATGTTTTCCCCTTGCTACTATATTCCACAAATAATATAATCTGTGATATAGATGCTCACAGACAACTTATTAGTGTTAATTGCAGACCTTTTTATCCTTTGTATTGAATTATTTATACTACTTTTCCATATATGATTTTGTTTTTCTCATCTGCATTTTTGCTTATGTTAATTACTTAACATGTGTATTAATTTATGATTAATTATAAATTCCATAATATTTTTCTTTTTATGGATTTAAAAAACATCTAAATCTCTTAGCAAAGAACATAGAATTTTTATACTTGAGGTCTGGCAGTTCATTTAGCACTCATGACTTGGTGGCCTGAATTTTTTTCTGATAACATCAAACATCCACACCGTAATGGTAGAATCATTTTGCTCACTCAGAACTCCTTGGATTTTTTCTTTGATGTATTTCAAATTCATATATATTCTGGGTATAGTTTCTCCCACAAAAGTTTACTGACTTTTCTTAATTATTATCTTCATAGTACACAAGTATAAAATAAGACCTCTTCTCAATATTTGTGCTAGCATGTTTAAAGTTATGTATTTTTATTTTATTGAGTATTTTTTACCAAAAATAAATAAAAACAGAGCAGATGGGCATGCACAGAAATCATTTATAGTCACCTCAATAATTTGTACCACTTTTAATTTTATTTTTTTAAATTTTTTAATTTTATTTTAAATGGGAGTAAAATTAAACACAACAAATCAGAACAGAATGGGACATAAGAAAGCATAAATTTCAAAGCTAGACAACCAGAGATCTTCACTATCTGTCATATTGTCTCTTATTTTCTTCCAAACGGTTGTCCTTATCTTTGCATATGGGGAGCTCATACTAAATAACATAGCCAATCTTTTCACAAGATGCGTAGTTCACTGGCTCCCACTTGCTAAGCAGGGGGGAGAGGGAAGGGGGACACGGGGGAGGGGGAAGGGGGACACGGGACAGGGGACAGGACTACATGAAATGTCTGATTCTCAGCCCACATGCCGGCAGGATCAGAGCCGCCCCCCAGAGATGGGAGGAGTTCCTTGCTCTCCTGGCACCCCGAGTCAACTGCATGGTGCAGGTCCTGAGGCGCCAGGGTCTCTCCCCTTCAGGCCCCCCAAAGTCCACCACACTCACCTGCTATTTCTTTCTGATGAATTGACCATTCCATTTCCAAAGTTCTGAAATGGCCAACAGACCACAGAAAGAATTCTCTTTAGGCTCCAGTTTGAAACCAGCAGCTACACTGATCTGCTCGCCTTGCTTCAGGGCCACCACTTTTACTTTTTAACACCTCCTTTTTGAAATATTTGAAACCTATAAGACAATGTAATTCTATTTTTGGGTAACTTTTAGTGCAATTTGATTTTTTAAATCATATGAAGTAATTATTTATTTTCTAACAGTTTTAATTCAGTGTTTTAGATATTTTTAATAGATGTTATTTTTCTTTCATAGTCATTAATTTAAATGACTTTATCATATACTTTTATGTACCTTTGAAACAGTTTTAGAGAATTTATCTTTTCACTTCACTCTCTTTTGTTCATATTTACAAGAATTTAATGAAGTCATAAATTTACAACTTAAATACCAAAATGTTGAACAGCTGTTAAATGGAAAGTTTCTCTTCTGTACAGTGTATTAAAATATTTATGGTTAATCTTAACATAAGAATAAAATATGAGTTATTTGATGTTTACCACCAGAATGAATGAATGAGCATTTCTTTCATTTTATCCATTGGTTTAACAGAATGTTTATTTATCTCCAGTTAGTTTTCAATGCTTTTCTGGGAACTTAGAAATATTAATGAAAGACATTTTTGAAAGAAATAACTTCTACTCTCTAAAACATCTGGATGTTTTGACACAAGGATCAAACAGTTAAATTACTTTTTGAGAATACTAAGAGAGGAACTACTCATTTAATAAAGAAATGATTCCAAATAACTAATTTCTCCTAGTGAATGTTTAAAAGAACTGATGCCTGAATTGAAGCATGTACATTTTGACAAAATTGCACTCTTGGGCAGAGGGATCTAATTATCTGATAGTAAATGTTTCACATTTATGGAGATTATCTTTTAAAGCATTCCAGGTGATTCTAGGCAACAAAGACAGGACAGGACATCACAATCCCTGACTTGAAATTATACTATTAAGCTACTTTGATAAAGAAGTATGGTACTGGCAAAACAAGAACAACAACAATAACAACAACAAAAGAAAACAGACCTGATGATCAATAGAATACATTAGCAGATGCAAAAATAACTGCAGACACACTGAGCTACTTTATCTTTGACAAAGGTGCCTAACACATTCACTGGAAGAGAGATGGTCTCTTTAATAAATCATGATGGAAAAACTGGTTTTCCATATGCCAACAATTAAAACTGGCCCATGTCTTTCACATATACTATGCTAAATTCAGAATGGATCAAAGATCTTTATATTAAAATAGAAACATTAAATCTACCGGAAGATGGAGTAGGTAAAACTGTTGAAGACATTGGTGTAGGCAAAGATTTTATGAATAAAACCCAGAATGCACATGACTTATCACAAAGAATCAACAAATGGGATCTCATTCTACTGACATGGTTTTGCACAGTGAGAGAAACCAACAACAGACTAAAGAGATGACCCACTATATGGGAGAAAATGCTTACCAGCTGTTTCTCAGATAAAAGATTATTACCAAGAATGTATAAAGGACTAAAAAAATAATCAGTTCTCCCAGATTTAAAGACCCAATCAAACAATGGACATCTGAGAGGAACACACATTTCTCAGATAAAAAATTACAAATGGCAAATAAACATATGAAAAAATGTTCAACAGCACTGGCCAATCCAGAGATGCAAATTACAACAACACTGAGATTCCACCTCACCCCGGAAAGAATGAGTAGTATTAAGAAGTCACCAATAACAAATGCTAGAGGGGATGTGAGGAAAAAAGAAACATGTCTCCATTGTTGGTAGGAATACAGACTGGTGCAAATACTGTGGAAATCAGTGTGAAGATTCCTCAACAGACTGATTGGAGGTCCCATTCAACCCAGGTATTCCCCTTCTGACCATCTTCCCAAAAGTATTAAAAGCATCATACCACAGCCATATATATATGCACCCATGTTTATAGCTGCACAGTTTCTAATAGCCATATCTTGGAAAAAACCTAAATGCCCCTTGATTGAGGAATAGATAAAAAAGGATGTGTTATTTCTGTATAATGGAATACTATTCAGTTATAAAGAATGATAAACTGGACGTTTTTATAGGTAAATGGACACACCTTGAGAACATACTTATGGGTGAAATAAATATGTCATGGAAGTATAAACATCATATTGTTTTATTAGTATGATAAGGAAAAAACATATATTTTGTCCCTGAGAGAATGACTTCAGTCAAGCAATGACTCAGGCTACACCTGCCTTTACATTAACTAAGCCACTGTGAGCCATTCTGAGTTGCCTTTCAGGTTTCTTAAGAAATTTTTGATGTGCTGTAAGGTTTGGATTTTTTGCATGTGGATATCCAGTTGTTCCAGTATGAGGGTAAAATCTTTCTCCACTCAATTGCTCTTGTGTCTTTGCCAGAAATCAATTGTCTGTTATGTGGGTATCTATTTTTAGACTTTATATTGGTATTTTGGTGGTTTTTCTATCTTGATATCAATGCCATTTTGTTATGATTGGTGTAACTTTGTGATAAGTTGTGGGACTGGGGAGGTTTGGAGCTCTAATTTTGTTCCTTTATCAAAGTTGTTTAGACTATTCTGAGTCTTTTCCATTTTTACAGAAATGTAAGAATGAAAATGTTAACCTTTATGAAAAAAGACTGAGAACTGAAAAAATTTGATTTCAAATAAAAAAAATTAAATGATAAATTGTAAAAACAATAAATAAAACATTCCATCTTTGAGTATTTTTTCTTCTGTTAAATTTATACTTTACAGTAGTACTTAGACAAGATGGCTGACAATGCCTTCTTGAATGCCATCGTTTAGTCTTTGAGAGTACCATCTTACTAATTGGTGAGAGTACGTCATTTTCTGTCAATTGCGTGAAAGCATCAGCAAGATGCAGCTTAAATGAGTAGAGTTCTGCCAGGTTGTGACACTCAGACAGGAAATAGTAAAGGTTATTTTCACATGTCTTTGCTGTATTTGCTATTGTGCTTTGTATTTGTATTCGTTAATAGTTCAAGTTAAAATTAACATCGACCTTGGAGTTTTACTGGAATCAAATTAACATCTATATAACAGTGTATAATGGCATCTTTATAGTGTTTGAGTGTATAATGGCATCTTTATAGTGTTTGATCTTCTCATTCTGCAAATATCTTTAATTCATTTTTTATGCAAGTTTTTGTTATCTGTCATAAAAAGTCTATGGGTTGATTGAGACTCACATAGTGTATAACATTTTCCAAATACCTATGAATTTTCATTGCTGTAATTGTGTATGCACTGTTTCATCATAATCTGCTTGCAGATAAGAGTTGCTTATAAAGTCCCAGGAATTACAAATTTCACCTCTCGAAAAACTCTACTAATGACATTGAATAGTACAATAAAAAGAAGGCATAGCTATTTAGTATTTGTCTCATAAAGTCTAAATTGTGGGATTTAACTTCCAATTTATCCCTTCTTTAGATAGGAAACATTGTGATTTGGAGTCATTAAATAAAAGGCCATTAGCTTGAAACTGTTGAGTTCTTATGCAACAAAAACCAACATATAGTGCAAACACGAACTTAAATCAAGTAATGGAGAACATTTTTATAACAAACATATGAATTTCTGCCAATTACAAGTTGTTCAACATAAGTCAGTGACAGATAGTCAACTTATCACACCCAAACAAGGCAAATGTGTAGCCAATCCAATCATTTCTCTATTGTCTTTTTTGCTGTTAAGCTGATAGGATCTCACTGTTCACATTGCCAGTCAGAACTCTCTAAGCCTCTAATACTTATATATTTAGTTTCCTCATAGTTGCATCTGAAGAATTCACACATTCCAAGTGTATTTACAATGAATAGTTAGATGTATTTGTTATGTTCCATTACAAACATTTTTATACAGGACATCTTCAAATATCATACCACCACATCTGACCTTCAAATATTTACAAAGTGCTTCCATAGAAATGTTTTAATTTTCTAATGAATTTTAAACATGATTTTTGGACTCAAACTAAGGACCTTATACTTGACACGTAGGCATTTATCCTGCTGAGCTACACACCCGGATAAACATAATTTTTGATGTACAATACTGTGTAATGTACCTTCCTTCATAAGAATAAATTTATCCTTACTTCCATCATTAAAATTTGTTGCTTTAATGTATGTAACAGCAGATACTTGGAAGGATGATGTTAAAAATTGGAAGTTTAAGGCCAGCAGAGCAATTAGTAAAGTCTTATCTTAAGAGCAAGAAGTAAGCAGGGCTGAGGTTAGAGTTCAGTGATAGAGTTCCTATGTTTCATCCCTTGTACCACAGAAAAAAGAAAATTATTGTGGCGTCTGAATGACTGTCAAATTTGAGGACCATCTATATAATTACCTATAATAATTTTTCATGGTTTAAATGTGTCATCATAGCTGACATATCATTTGGGTTTCCTCTTTCATTATAAAATTTTAGATCATCTTCTACCATAAATAAATAATCCTAAATAATCCTAGTAGAAAAATAAAGAAGTCTAACAATAACTCTCCCTTAGAAAATTTAGTAACATCATTGTAATGAAACATTCACAAAATCTGAAGAAAATAATGCATAGTCTGGATCCTACATATTGATAAAAATAATACACTATTGAGGCTTATTGCAAAAACATATCTCAGAGAGATATCTTGTGTAACTGTTTTGTCAGATCTGAAAAATAAAGCTATAGAAACCAAAACAAAATAAAAGCAAAGGTGGAACAATAATTACTGTACAGTGTATTCTTAATTATAGATGATACTTAAGAGGCGATGATTCCGTTACTCAATTTGGATAGAAGTCCTTAATCAGCAAAATGCAACTGCATTGATGCCATTGATCCATGCTTTGATTGACAGTGACTCAGTCCTTAGTATTACAGTCCTGGGCTCTGGGTTCCAGGGGCTCTTGGACTTAACAGTCTAGCTTTAATCCCTATTTATCTTAATGCCTCCTGTCTACTCCTATCACTGTACCTCCTCAGCAGCCAAAGCTCATAGTACCTTTAAGAGCTTTTGGGAGCTCTTCCACCAGTCTCTGTTGGTTCTGTGCACTCTTTAAATGTCACTATAATCTTTGGTGTGTTCTGAAAATTACCCCCAGTTGTTGACAGTCACTGTTGCCTGTTACTGTTGTTCTCCACCCATTGCTGCTGGTCTTCACTGCACATCTCTGGGACTTTTTATAAAATTAATGCCTAGTGTTACCTGTTCAGGAGATAAGAACTATCAGTAGGAAAAGGCACCAGAGGAGCCTTTCTGCACTGGCTTCAGGTATGTGAGGATGTGCTTCTTGTATAGAGCAGAAACAGGACCTAGATGGATTGTTTTGTACATTCTGTGGATCTATTTGGGAACTTTCGTAAAAATGTCTAAGAGTGGAAAGGTCATCTGGAGTAGTCAGAGTGGAATCTGGAGTAGTCAGAGTGCCCTAGGAGTACCCCAGGGCAGAGACATCTAGGATAATACTGCGTTCCAACCTAATACAGCCAAGGGGAATAGCTCCTGGGAAAGCCATTGAGTACCTAGGACAGTCTTGGCTACCATGAAAACAGCTCTGCCCAGCTTCTGGAAAAAAAGCTGCTTTATTGCTCCTGCATTTGCAGGAAAATGGCTTGTCTGAAGTTTTGACTGCTTGTGTTCTCAAAGGTGTCTCCAGTACAGCTGCTCATGTTGTTCATGGGCCCATTTGCTCCCCAATGTTTGTCCTGTCAAAAGTGATTCACTGACTGCCTACCAAAAAGAGGGGAGAAATGACCTGAAGTGGCCCAAGGATAGAAGTGACAGGAAAGCCATTAGCCAAGCCCTGGATCCAGTCAGAGGTGGCTGCAGGGTGTCCAATGAAGTAACCATAGTTTGGCAGGAAGACCTTGGTACAAGTCTTTCCAAGGCATCTTGAGGATGGGAGTGGGGTGTGGGGAAGGACACGACAGCCGTCAGTCAGATTAGGCTTCTGTCAATGGCAAAACAGAAGAATCACATTTCATTGCTTTTCTGTCTCAAACATATCCGTAAGAGAGATGTTTTAAATATCAAAGAAGTCTTACTCAATTTATGTACTCAGTGTTCCACTAAGCATTTAAAAATTATCTTTTGTACTAACCTAATGTATTACTTATGTTTCTTGTATTCTGGTAGGCTCCTTAAGATCTATTTTCAATATTTTTTGTATTCTTGATATTCGTCTTCATTAATCATTGATGTTATTTTCTTTCTTTATTTACTTTATTGCCAATAATCAAACGCAGGGCCTTGCAGTTGCCAGGCAGGCATTGTGCCACTGAGTTGTATTCCTGACCCCTAATCATTGATTTAAACAATTCTTTTCTTTTTCTGAAATGGAAATGTTACTGAATTTACATTATTACTTTGATTTTCTTCCCCTTTAACTTTGCCTGTATTTCATTTGTATTATAATTCTTCTATAACATTTTAAAAGACTAAATCTGTATGTATCCTCTTTCCAATATTTTCAATATTTTAAACTAAAATTATGCATAATTCTGAATTCTATTTTTATGTACAATCAAAAAATAAAATTTATGTCATTAATCTATTACATTATAAATATTTCTTCTAAAATATTATGGTTAAAACTGAGCCTTTTTATACTATTTTATTTCATTTCATTTTATTATTATAATTTTGGGGGTTCCAGGAATTAAACTCAGAACATTGTTTGCCAGGCAGGTGCTGTGCCACTGAGCTGTATCTTTCTTAAGTGTGTTTTAATATCAGTAAGCCTTAATGCTCAGAGATCAACAGCAATAATGCACATTAACAAAAATCTTACCCTAAAAGCTCAGATTTCCACTTGGAGAACAAATCAACTGCTAAATGAGTGATATGATTGATTTCATCATTACTTCTGCTTTTTACTTCAGAAATTTGCTTCAACCAGAGTGCATGATTTTTGTTATAATCAGTGACAATTGCTTCAATATCCCCCCAAAAACATTGTTGATTTTCCTTCATTTTGTTTTTATAACACTGTCAGGTTTTGTTTAATTTTTCATGAGTAAAGTCTGTGTTTAACACACAAACCATATTCCCTTGTAATCAATGCTTCTGAAAAGTCATTACCAAAGTTCTCTAAGGACCCTATTAATCCTGACTCAGGAGAAAACACCATGCCAATCTGATTATTCTTTGCCCTATGACTCACATCAATGACAAAATTGTAAACCTACTACATAGTTAGTGACAATTCACAAATTTGTTATATAATTTTTACAGTAATACATACTCATACAATTGCATATGAATACTTATGTACAAAATTGAAAACTATGTCTGAGTAAATCCTATTGACTTGCATACCTTTTCATGGAGATGCTCCATTTGATTATTCAGCTCTTCTGGGGCAATCTATATATTTTTGCAACAGATAATTGCAAACTTGATAGCTGTGTAGTAAGGGTAGGATGCTTCATATTGTTTGAAATATAATCACAGGAAAGTATAACTTGTCTAGAATCCTCTGGGTCTTCTATTATGATTAGTTTCTTTTTTTTAAGGGACATTAAGGCTATATGGGGAGAGGATTAAAATACAGCTTAGCAACATAAACTCCTGCCAGGCAAGAGCAAGGCTCTGAATTTGATTCCAGGCACAAAAACAAATCCAAATGAGAGAGTAGATATACATTGATAGAATAAATTCTCAAATAAATTCTCAAATTTTATATATATATATATATATATATATATATATATATATATATATTCAATTTAACCTTCTATTTAAAGTTAAGATTTGTGAGTTATAAAGCATAGTGATTTCACAAAATGCATTTGATAATAGGCAATTTAAAGGGGAAAATCTATAGAATTAAAAATTTGGAAGCTATCTATGCCTTATAAAATCAAGCCCAATATATAGCACTCAACTAAATCTGAAAGGATAAATATAAAAATGAAAAGTAATCCCTATTTTTGGGTAAAAGTATAACTTTCTCTTTCAATAAATTCTAGATTCTATAGTCTGGGTTATATACTACTGTTTAATTTATTGCTAAAAAATATTCCAATCATTTTCTTATATGAGCTGATGGCACCTTCATGGTATCTTTCATATTTTCCAGAATTTGAGACTATAAATAATTAAATATGATAGATGTATGATGATAGATTCTCAATTATTTATCTGGAAAACAAACACACTTGAAAGGCAAAAAGACAAATTTTTAGATAGGAAAGGCCAAGAGGCTAACACAGTTAATACCAGATATAATGCAAATAACCATCATGCCTGAGATAAAACAAATAATATGCTTAAAGTAAAATGGAAAAACAATTTGAAAACCAATCATGTTTGGCATTAGTGGTTTCCATTCTTTCAAGAAATATAAATCTTGAAAACTGAAAGTAAAACCTAAAATTTTAAGTAAATAAACATTTAATTGTGACGTTGAGCTTCTTTTTCTTCTTTTTGTCATCCAACATTCTATCACTTAACAAATAAAACATGTTTTAAGTTATTAAATGGAGCTGTTTTCATTAAAATTATTTTTCTCAATAAATGATATTTCATAAGACAAGGAAGAAATTTTATTTTGCATTTAATAAATTGTACTATTTCTAATTTTATGATTTAATAATTAGCAACTATGAAAAATTGTATTCACTTAAAATTCAACACTTCAGCAAAGAATGCCATCAATTATTCTAGATGTTGTCTACATTAGTTTAGACTTCATATTTTTTCAAGGTTTTCAACAAGGTACAAAGATTTGTGTCACTCTGAGTTTATAAAGCTAATTAGTAGACTCTGAAAAACAAGTATAGTAAGATTTAATTTTTATTTTATATTAAAATAATAACAAAGCAAAAATTTAAGTCTTCACTAAATTATGTTGACACAGTCTTGAAAATCAATATGCCAGCATTACACAAAATAAATGAATTTTATATTCATATACATTCATATATATCATATATACATATATATACTCCAGTATTATCAAGAATAAATTGTTAGTTTTATTTCTTTTTTAAAGAAAAAAACAGAAAAAATGTAGAAATAATACAGAATTTCAAAACAAATTAACACTAAAAAATCACTAGTTGATAAATTACATATGGTCATCTTAGAAATATTTGTTCAAGTTACAAAATTAAGGCATAAAAAGTGGACAAAGAAGAGTGAAAACCATTCTGCTCAATGATCCAACAAAAATTTAGAAATATGTTTATCCATCTTACACACTTAAACATACATGCAGTTATATCCTTTAGAGCACTTTCCTTCCCTTTCTTTATTACAATAGCTATTACACATTTTGGATATTATTACTTCTACATTATTTATTAATTTTATAATAGAGAGACAATGTACTATTTACAAA